>JAOWBW010000362.1:573926-667038 GCA_026119855.1 Campanula takesimana | reverse complement strand
TGATCCCGGCGAGTTCCAGTCCAAGTACTCGATCATCATCGCCGGTGACAACTTCGGTTGCGGGTCATCAAGGGAGCACGCTCCGGTGGCGTTGGGGGCGGCCGGAGTGGCTGCTGTGGTGGCAGAATCATATGCGAGGATATTTTTCAGGAATTCGGTGGCGACTGGGGAGGTTTATCCATTGGAGAGTGAAGGGAGAGTGTGTGAGGAGTGTAATACTGGAGATTTAGTGACAATTGAATTGGATAAAAGTTTGTTGATTAATCATACAACGGAGAAGGAGTATAGTTTGAAGCCGATCGGGGATGCTGGCCCTGTTATTGAAGCTGGTGGGATCTTTGCTTATGCTAGGAAAGCTGGGATGATTCCGACAATGGCAGCTTAGATTTAAGAAAGGTAACCTTTTGATCTTTTCTTGTTGAATTATATGGATTTTTGAATTGGATGCTTAGAAATTGAAGGATATCTGTTTGCTTAAATATATGTATGAATGTGTATCTCTGTTTAATTGTATGTACGTCATAGCCATGTATGAGCATTATGCTTGTGTAAAAGTTGGAATATTTAAAAGTTGAAAAGTGCTAGATGAAATATAATTAACTCCCTAGGAAGCGACGAACGGCTTATTCCGTGTATAACAACACAAATTTGACTAGTGAAATCGAAATACTAAAAGTTGTAATGAACTTGAATACGAGTGCTATAATGAAGGGATCCTTACGCACTTCCTATTGCATTTTCCGAAAATGTCTTTCTTAAAGTGCATCATTTCACATAATAGTTGATGATAGATGAAAGCCACCCCACTGGAATGACAGTCGATGAAGGATATGACTACTTCCTCTTGAATTGAGGGCATACTTATTCCAAGTCGAAGGGGTATGTTCCCTCTAAAGAAACCTTTCCTTAAGACAAAGACTATACTAGCCTTAGTTCTTGTAGGTGAGAAATTGAGAATCACCTACTATAGAGATTCTAGGAAGGTAGTGACTTTCAACCATTCTTACATAACATATGTACCTCTTTCATGGGACGGATTAGGGAGTATGTAATTGTGATACGTGTCAATGAAGTTTTTCCAGGTTGAAGTCTCTTTTGTTTTTTCCTTTAATTGTGGGTTCAAGTCGTGGAAGCAGCCTATTGCGGTTATGCAGGGTAAGGTTTGCCTGTCGGGATGCTTTGTGCAATAGGCTGCCCATTCGTTAAAGCATGAAGAATTGCTAGATTATAATGGTGCCTTTCAGGTGTGAGGAAAACAGACCGTGGATGCTGATTTTGTTATTATTTTGCTAGATTCTTCTTTTTTTTTTTTTAACATTTTTCTATGCCTTAATTAAAATAAATTTTATGTTTTGGTTATTTTCTTTTTCACCAAAACCGAAGCTTTAAGAACATGATCTTGATTGCGCAAAATGATTGTATTCTCTTCTCTGTGCATTTTAACCCGACATTAACCCCCCCTCCCCAACCAACCCCACCTTCTTTTGCAGGCTGGCCTCGTAGATTAGCTTGTGTTGAATACTCGAGACGTGAAACGTTTGAGACTAGCAACTCTCTCTTTTCGCGGTGTTAGAACGTAGAAGAAGATACTTTGGTATAGTTTGTTTATGTATTGATGTAGCTCCCTTGAAGTTTGACATGAATTCAATAAAAGTTCTCAGGTTAAATTGTTATACACTTGTTCTTGTTGTGCTTGTGTTACCTTAAAAATTGTCTTTATTCTGCTTCCTTTAATTTATAGTGAAGTAGAATTAAATTGATGGAAATAAAGTACAAATGAAGGGTTTTGGAAGAAAAATGAAGTAGAAAATCATAGTGAAGTAGGAAAAAATTTGATGGAAATAAAGCACAGCCACAAAAAATGTAAACTCAACTTATAATTAATTGAAAGTAAAACAATTAATTGAAAATACCAAGGAAAAACGAAAAAAAAAAAAACCTCAAAAATGTTTTTAAGGTTGTACATTTTTTGGAAATACAACAACAGAACATCATCAATAATTTGTTCACTACTTACACCGGAAGCCTTAGTCTTCCATTTTCAATCACCGGAACCTCAACAAAAATCCTCCGGTAGAGCCAACTCTGCAGCTCATCTGCATAAACAAACACATACAACACATACAGAAGTGGCTGAATTTTATCTGGCAAGAAAACCGAAGCCAAAGATGCCAATAACAACGATCCAAAAACCATCATCCCACGACGAGCAATGTTCACACAAACAGAAGACGGATGAGTCATAGAAAACCTCTGATCAGCATCGTATGCCAACCCGTATAGAAGAAGACTAGTAATGGCTATGTTGATGGTTTTAGGGTGCGTGTGGAACGGAGAAGTTTCTTGTCCTTGAGACATTACTTGAAGAAAGTTGAGAAGGGCAGTAACAATAAAGAGAAGGTTCGTGTTTCGAGAAGGCGGGATTTGATTTTGTCTCGAAAAGTAGCTTCTTATGCTTACGAAAGATTCATTGAACTGCCCCGAGAAGAAGCTTCTTATGCTTACGAAAGCATTATTGAACTGGCCCGGGAAGGAGCTTCTAACGCCTACGAAAGGGTTGGTGAAGGTTGGGAGAGATGGTTCGGGGGACGGGGAGAAGAATGTTCTCAAGGTTACAAAAGCATCATCAAACTGGTCTGATAAGTTTGTCCAAAAATGGCGCAGAGACTCCATTTGATACAAGATTACAACCTGCAAGAAGAAATTTAAGCCTAAAATGAGCTTATGCATAAAACATTATAGAAGAAAACTTTAAAACACAGAGAGATAAAAGGAAGCAGATGATAACTACTTTTGTATGGGATTTTGTTTGACAAGTTAAGGTGATGAGTGTTGATTGATTTAATGTATATAACTATATATAGAGGGCCAAAATACATTAAACCCCCTAAACTATACACCAACTCCTTCTTTACACCCTCATGTGAAATTTGTCTCACTTTTCATACCTCATGTTAAAACCGGAATTAAGTTTGTGAGTGAAGGTAAACGTACTTTCGCCAACTTTTGAAAGTACTTACATTTTATTTTAGATAATAGTCACGGTTATATTTTTGAAATTAGTAACTGATTAAAATACAAATATATTTTAACGTCCGTTAGCATTTTTCATTAGCGTTTGTCAGGGTGGAGGTGGTCAAGTGAAATGATTATAAATGTGAAGGTGTAAAGTGAAATTTGGTGTATAAGTATTTTGACTTTGATTGGGTGGTCAAATGTTGGGCATTTGGTTAAGGTTATATAGGGAGTTGGGCATTTTGTTGGTAAATAAAGGGTCCAAAGGTCCAACAGACCAACACAAGGTTAAAGAGAGAATGTGGGAGAGAAATTAAGCACTCCATTTAGCCCTTCTTCCATGACTGTCGTTTTCACTCAAAACAGTATCAGAAGGAAAAAGTTGTCCGAAATACTATCACTCATTTCCCATCATTTGTTTTTCTTTGGGAAAAGACACTTTTACTTCGAAACGTATCAAAATAGAAAGTAAGATTTTTACTCTGAACAAAAAGAGTAGTATATATATTTAAAAGTATTGTGAGTGAAAAAGTAGTTGTTAGTATGGAGGTGGTCTCCCATGAGAACAAGGGGATCTGTCTCATGCATGAGACGGGTCGCCCCATGACCCATGGGCCGAACCCCCACGTGGCAACCCACCATTGACCGATTTTTTTTTTTTTTTTTTTTTTTTTTTTGAGTTTTTTTTTTTTTTTTTTTCGGCTTTTCAGTGGTTTAGCAAAAAATAATAGTTACCATCTCTTAAAGTAACATTGTTCATAAGTAAACGTAATACTGTTTTAAAAAAACAAAAGCTCGTTTTTACCCATTTGAAAAGTAATAACTTATGTATATGAATGTAATAGTAAGTTTATACAAATAAATGTAACACTTTGATTGACGAAATTGTAACAGATTTCTATAGATAATGTAATACTTTTACATGTACCATGATAAATTTGACCCCATTGTAACTTATTGTTTGAAAACAAATAGATATCTATACATATGTATTACAATTATTTACAAATACTATTACATATAAATAACACGTTTGTTACATTTTAGTTATAATAAGTATTACTTTTGGCAAACGAAGAAAACATAGGAATAACACTATTACTTTAAGAGATGGTAACTATTACTTTAAGAGATGGTAACTATTACTTTTCACAAACCGAAAAAAACCAAAAAAAAAATTTAAAAATTTAAAAAAAAAAAATAAAAAAAATTGGGCCAATGAGGGGCTGCCACGTGGCAGGGTCCCCCATGGGTCCTGGAGCAGGGTTTGGGTCGGGTAATGGGTCAAAAAAATGACCCGTCTCACCCATGAGACGGGTTGGAGTGTTCTCACACAAGTTTTTGTCGTTAGTATGATGGTTTGAGAATGAGACACACAGTTTATGTGTGTGTGAGTGACAAGTGGGGTAGAGTATAAAGTTGAATATTTCAAGAAGTGTGAGACTTACTAATAAAACACCCAAAAATTAAATTAGTGCAAGTTGTTTTTTGATGGGAAAGTATTTACTTATTTTCTTTTTAAACGTTTAAAATTAAAAAAATCCAAATAGAAAATTAATACAGAGTATTATTTATTTTATATTATGAGAGTTACTTGTGCTTTCACAACAAAAATCAATTTATTATTCCTTACTCCATATTCTCTTTCATACTTTAATTTTATACTCATAACATACTTTAATAATCATCATTAATTTTTAACTTTATGAGACATTCTAAAACGAATTATTCCTGTTTTTTCTTCATTATACTACTAAATACGAAGTACTATACTTTGACATATTTGATTAATTTGAGAATATTTATCACTATTTTATAAATTTTAATTATTCTTATAAAGTTTTAAACAATTATATTTATACACTATTACAACTTTTATAATTCCATAAAGGTTGTTAAAATTTCATATAAGGTTTATTATAGTTCAAAATTGATCAAAAAGATTAAAGTATGGCATATTTTAAAGGAATGGGCATTTTTTTTTCAATTGTAGCTAATAGAGATTGATATCCATACTATTATCAATATGTCTCCTTGTAGACTTATACTGTACATATAAAGTATACATAGATTAACTATAATATTAAATGTGCTTGTTATAAAAAATTATATAATAATTATTTTGCAATAAATAAAACATTTGGAAACTTATCTAAGAAATACACAACTTTATAACTACAATATTGAATGTGTTTGTAAAAAATATTTTGTAGACATAAAATAATTGAAAATTATTGGAATATTAACCTACTTCCTCAGTCCCAGACTAAGGTATTTACTTTCTTTTTTTGTTTGTCTCAGAGTAAAGTTATTAGTTGATTTATTACTTAAAATGAACAATAGGACTCACCTGTCATTCTCACAACAAAAACTCTCCACTCACTTTCTCTCTCATTCTTTTTCTTACTTTTCTTAGTCACATTTTTTTTAATCTATGTGTAAAGTCAAATTAAAAACCTTAATTCGGAACGAAGTAATTGTTTTTTATTTGATTATTTTTTTATTTAAATGAGGTAGGAGGGGGGGGGGGGGTTTAAGTCATTTTGAGAGGAGGTGTGTATTTAATTTAGATAATGGGACCACTAACTTGTCCACTAACTTGTCCCGGGTGTAGTAGTGCCGACTATCAAATGAAATTGGAGTATCTCTCCGTCCCACTAGAAGTGAGACTTCTTTCCTTTTTGGGCCGTCCCACTTAAAGTGAGACTACCCAAAATGGAAATATTTTAATATACTTATATTCATCATTCCCCACTATTTAACACCACTCATTCTCTCTCTTTATTTTCCACCACTCATTTTATTCAACTAACACCACTATTTACCCCACTCATTCTCTCTCTTCATTTTCTATCACATATATATCACTTTATATTAAATATCGTGCCCACTCCTCTAGTCTCACTCTCAATGGGACGGAGGGAGTATATACACAGGACTAGTTTGGAATTTGAGAAGGTTCAAAAAGGCCATAATATATGAGCATGTTTGGGTATTACATTTCGAAGAATTTAAAAGGTACAATCTCTTTTGTTATTGACTTTATGCCCATGTGAACTCACATTTTTTTATTTTTTTATTTTATTTTTCCCTGTAGTGAATAGTAGAGACGTTGCTTTAAAAGATTGGTGGCATATAAATTGGGGCTAATTGTAATTTGGTCACCTAAGTTTTACAAAATGTTGCAATTGGTTATCGAATATGTAAATGTTCAAATCTGATTCTTAAGTTTGTATTTTTGTTGCAATATGATGTGAAAATAGATGGGGTGTTAGAAAACTAATGAAATGCTTGTCATGCGCCGTGCACATGACATTTTAAGGGGCATGATTGTCATTCCGTAAGCATTGAGTGGGTAAAAAGGTCATTTAATGCATATACAGCAACAACAACAACAACAACAAAGCCTTAGTCCCAAAATAATTTGGGGTCGGTTAACATGAATCCTCATATATCATCGTGATAAAAGGAAGAGAGAGAGAGAGAGAGAGAGCGGGAGTGGGAGAAAGAAAAAAAAAACCCTCAGTTGTAACGCCCATCTTCATTCTTGTTAAATATTTAACGTATTTGTTAAATTCTTGACGTGCTTGCTTAAATGCTTGATCTTGCATATTATGTGCTAGTTTTACTTGAATTAATTTATTAACTGCTTTAGAATATTAAGGTGATTAAATGTCTAGTTTTGACTTTAGGGTCATTTGTGAAATTATGACTCTAAGGGGCCTTTTTGTAAAAAGTGAAACTTGAGGGGCCTAGTTGCAATTTTCGAAATTTGTTTAGTATAAAAGGTGGGTTGCTTTCTTCTCAGAAGCATTTTCCCCAAATTGGTTTACGCTCTCTCCTTCTGTTCTAAAAGCTAGGTTTAAGATTCTCCCTATTCTCGACTCCTCGAGCTTAATTATCCCTCTGTTTGTGATTCTCCCGATAAATATTCGTGGCGTGGATTAGAGCGTTCCAGACCGATCAGAAATTAATTTGGGTCAACTTGATTTTTGACTAGGTAAGCTATTAGCTTCCCCTTACTTGTAATAACATGTATATATGTTATTCCCGCTACTTGTTCTTGTTAAAATTGTGTTTTGAGCAATTTTTGTGATACTTGTAATTTTGGGACGAAGGGAGTATAAATATACAGCGCATGTAGGAAAGAAACTTGAAGAGTTCTTCAAATGGTTATAACCCTCTGGGTTTGTTAAAAGATTAATAGGAAAAATACTCCTATTCGTGAGACGGTAAAATAGTAACTTGATTTAAATATTATTAGAAAAATCGTACCATTATTTGTGGTACGGGGAAATGAATGGAAGTATCTCTAAATGGGTATAGTAGTATAATATAAAATTGTACTTATACTTTTGGGGACGGTGAAATATTATATTGGAATAAAAGAGATTATTATTCTATACTTGTGGGACGGTGATAAATTAATAAAGTGTGTCCCTATAGAAGTGTTCTGAACATGTTAAAATGCACTCTTGAATGTTAGAAAGTGTTAGTGGGTTTTACTCCTACGCTTGAGACGGGAAATTATTTAACCTGGGAAAGAATTCGGATTTTAGCATTTTTGGGCCTTGTGCGACCGCCCATTTTGGGCTGGGCGACCGCCCATCTATCTGAAGTATTTTGTTCTTGGAAAGCCTGATTTTGGGCGACCGCCCACACCATTTTGTGCGGCCGCCCATATGTCCTGAAAAATTGTAAAACTTGTTTAATGATTGTATAAGTTGGAAATAACCCTTGTTAAGGCATATAGCCTTAGGATAAGATGTCCTAGTAAGTATTGTGATACCTTAGGGGTATCAGAAGTGAGTCTTAAACATGATTACTCATTAAATAAAAATGAGAACTTAAGTATAAAAGGAAGAACTCTTTTATATGTCTTGAAAGTGCTATGAACAAGCACTTATGTGTTATGCTTGTCTTAAAGCCTATGATTGTGCACCTTAGGGGCATTAAAACAATGACTTGAGATTGAACATCCTATGTAGGGGATTAATAACTTGTAAGTATGAGTTGTATAGCTCATTTACTTAAATTGAACTTGAAGTATTCTTGATCTAGATTTAGGGTACTACCCTAGATGGCCTAGATGAGTGTTGTAGAACACTCTAGTATTGAAAAATAGTCCCTTTGTGAATAAATGAAAGGTGGACTTGAATCATAATTAAATGATAACTTGGATATAAGAGTAGTAACTCTTTTATGTGTCTTGAAGTTAATGTTTGTGTACCTTAGGGGCACCAACTAATGTCTTGAGCTTGAATGTCCTAAGAAAAGGATTTGAAAACTTGTACGAGTAAGATGTATAATTCATCTTCTGAACTTGAACTTGAGTGTAAGAGTAATGACTCTTCTACGTGTCTTGAATCTAAAGATTGTACAACTTAAGGGCATTAAAGCTATGCTTTGAACTTGAATATCCTAGGAATAGGATCGTGAACTTGATTGGGAGATGTATAGCTCATCTTCTTAATTAAAACGTGAATATAAGATGAGTAAATCTTGTACTTGTCTTAAATAACCAAAGAGTTGGATTGATAACTTAAATATAAGTTAATTAACTCTTGTACATGTTTAATCATCCAAAGAAATGGATTGAGAACTTGGTTATAAGATGATAAAATCTTGTATATGTATTGAATGTCTTAAGATGAGACAGTAACTTGAAATATAAGACAATAAAATCTTGTACATGACTTGAACATCCAAATAATTGGATTAAGACTTGAATAGAAGATTATAAAATCTTGTACGTGCCTTGACACCAATATAGGTGTATGGTAACAAACTTGAAAGAGTCTTGATGTGTATATGCAAATCTTGCATATATTTACTTGATAGAATGTGGCTTCTTGATTGATTGGTACATGGTATGAATAACCAAATAATTGGGTTATGAAACTAGTTAGAGAATGATTAACCCTACTGTATACCTGAACTTGATATCTTGTCTTGAAATGGTTCCTAAAGAAAATAGGGACTAGTGTAATATGAAGATAATTCATATAATCGTGAATACCATGATTTAAATTAATAAGAATGATTACAGAACACAATATGTGTTGGAAAATGTATTCGATTACTAACGATACATATACGTGAGATATGATTGTGACTAGGTAGGAATGTGACCTATTCTACTACGTGTTTAGAGTCTAAGGTATTGGGCTCTATTTGATAGTAAGGGTATCGTGATAGACACTTTAATGTGTTAAACGTGATATGAATATGTACGTGCAAACTTGGCATGTGACAAGTGATATACCCTACTACTTGACTGAAGTCTGTTATAAATGGACTCTTACTTGGATTGATCGTGTTACGTGGACACCTTATGTGCCATTGTTATCTGGTTTGTATTCGTAATAATTGCGTACGTGTACTTGTATTCTCGTAAGCACATGATACATAATTACATGGTGCATATTCTCGTGAGCACATGATACATGATTACATGGTGCATAAAGAGTAGTCCACTAATAAGGGACTGAGTTCTGTTCTCATAGTTCAAGTAAACATCTACTTGTGCATTATTGTGTGAGTCCAGCTGGTTCTCCTTGCTTGTTCGAAAATATATAGGTTCACGCTTGTCGCGAGAGCTGGGGTTTAAGTGACAATCGGATCCCTATGTATTTCCGCCCGACCCCTTACTACCGGCCATAGTAAGGGCATAGCTTCCTTGGTTGGAGCAATAAGCCTGACCTAAGTGAATGCTAAACTCCCATCCCGAACACCATGTGGATCTTGTTATTGTGGATGACACTGGTTACCAGGTCTTCTTATATACTGCACATCAGTCTCTTGTTCCTGTTCTTGGTTGTCCTCAGCTAGAAAAGCATCGACAACAAAATGGTATTCTTGGGAGAAATAAGGAAGGATTCAGGTACAATGCGTGATAGGCCTATGTGCATCTTGGTGAGCTGGTTTAGCCTCTCACTCTACTTGACTACTTGTTACCTGAACCTTTCTTGAACTTGATTACTTGTTGAGTTGGCTTAGCCTCTCCTATACTTGTTACTTAATGATACTTGATATATGATTACTTGAGTATCTACTTGTATTGCATGATAACATGACATATAATTGCATGTTAATAGCTTACTGAGATTTATCTCACCCTTTATTTGTTTAATTGTTTCCCCCCCCCAGGAAAGCAGGGGATAGTACGCAGTGAGGCTCGACTTAGCTGGGAATTTACTCAGCAGAATATTCTTGTTCGAAGTTAGTGTCCTTTTATATTTTAGTAAGGACGATCTTGTATGAGTTAATAAACTCTGGGCTTGTATTTGGGGTAGTATTTGTTGGCCCTAGACAGTTCTTGTTGCTAGCTTATTTGCTAGGCATGTCTTCCGCTGTATGTAACCATTTTGGTTTTAAATTTTCTTGGTCTAGAACTCGTGTGAGCTATCTTAGCTCCTTATTCTTGAGTAGATATAGCATGTAAGTTTGTTTCTAACAGGTATTGTTCCTGTTTCCCGTTAGTTTCTTGTTTCTTGTTAGTTACGCGCACCAGGTTCGAGGTTCTATTAGGGAATCCCGGGACTTGGGGCGTGTCAGTGTGGTATCAGAGCTATGGTTTAGCTCTAAGCCTGGATAGGGTCTATGGCCTAGGTGGGGTTAGTCTTGGGTGTGTTTTCGACGCCGAGTGCTTCATTACTTGTTGTTATACCAGGCATAGGACTGGTGTTGATAGTGTTGATCCAATTAGATTAAATGGATTGAGAATCGAGAGCGCGAGTCTTTAAAGACTTAGGCATATCTATCTTGTCTTGTGGACATTGTATCGTGCTATATATGCATGCTTGTCCTTATCTCGTGAATTATGTGAAAGTGTATTCTCTAGTAAGAGACTACGTGCTTGATATTGTTATTAGTAAGAGCTTGATAGAAGTGTGGGTGATAACACCCTATACGTTCTATGTTAATTTGGTCGTGTCACCGGTATGGGACATTGATGTGATACGTGTTGTGGCTTGGCTCTTACGTGTCATGACTTGGCTTTCTATGTGTTAGGCCAATCTTGTTTACCATAATAGATGGTAATTAATTCTCTGTTAGTATGCTTGACTATTTATGTGAGCATGATAGATTTATGCATATCATTCATATTTTGCATTGAAAGTCTAGAAAGGGTTCTTGAGATTGTACTGGGTATCTAACCTATGTGATTGATAGTGGAATTTCTAAACCAAACCAGATGGATGTATCCATTCTTGATGAGAAACTTGGATTATCTTGAGTTGTGACAGTGCGAATACAGTGCTGACACCTGGATTAATGTTCTTGACATCGATTGAGTTAAACCAGTTGAAGATTCAACTTGAGAATTTCTTGATAGAGGATATATCTACCTTGTAGTGGATGTCTGAATTGAGTATCTGTGTTGACCTATTAATGGAAACAACCAAGGTATGCGTGTTCTTGAGATATTCTTGATCTTGTTAGAGATTCATGAATGAATTTCGAAGGCAGCTCCATTGTTAACTATTTGACACCGAGAGCTACATCTTTTGATGGATTGTCTTGATGGATTGATATACGTAAAGTCAGTTTTGAATATTGAAACGATGGATAACCACGATTTCAGTAATTGAGATTTCCTAGTGGATTTGACTAGTATTATAGTGATCTGGAGGATATGACCAGTCCTATGATTTCTAGTGGATATGTCAAGTTTCACCGATATAGTGGATTGACTAATCGAGTCGGCATGACTTTATGTGTCTTATTGTCATGAATGATGTATCGTGATTGCATAAAATATTTATGAGTATATGTGTATATTCTTGATGTGATCGAGTCCTACTTGTTGATTATATATGTTATAATCTTGATCTAGTAAAAAAAATTCGAGGACGAATTTTCTTTAAGGTGGGGAGGATGTAACGCCCATCTTCATTCTTGTTAAATATTTAACGTATTTGTTAAATTCTTGACGTGCTTGCTTAAATGCTTGATCTTGCATATTATGTGCTAGTTTTACTTGAATTAATTTATTAACTGCTTTAGAATATTAAGGTGGTTAAATGTCTAGTTTTGACTTTAGGGTCATTTGTGAAATTATGACTCTAAGGGGCCTTTTTGTAAAAAGTGAAACTTGAGGGGCCTAGTTGCAATTTTCGAAATTTGTTTAGTATAAAAGGTGGGTTGCTTTCTTCTCAGAAGCATTTTCCCCAAATTGGTTTACGCTCTCTCCTTCTGTTCTAAAAGCTAGGTTTAGGATTCTCCCTATTCTCGACTCCTCGAGCTTAATTATCCCTCTGTTTGTGATTCCGGTCCCGGATAAATATTCGTGGCGTGGATTAGAGCGTTCCAGACCGATCAGAAATTAATTTGGGTCAACTTGATTTTTGACTAGGTAAGTTATTAGCTTCCCCTTACTTGTAATAACATGTATATATGTTATTCCCGCTACTTGTTCTTGTTAAAATTGTGTTTTGAGCAATTTTTGTGATACTTGTAATTTTGGGACGAATGGAGTATAAATATACAGCGTATGTAGGAAAGAAACTTGAAGAGTTCTTCAAATTGGTTATAACCCTCTGGGTTTGTTAAAAGATTAATAGGAAAAATACTCCTATTCGTGAGACGGTAAAATAGTAACTTGATTTAAATATTATTAGAAAAATCGTACCATTATTTGTGGTACGGGGAAATGAATGGAAGTATCTCTAAATGGGTATAGTAGTATAATATAAAATTGTACTTATACTTTTGGGGACGGTGAAATATTATATTGGAATAAAAGAGAATTATTCTATTACTTGTGGGACGGTGATAAATTAATAAAGTGTCCCTATAGAAGTGTTCTGAACATGTTAAAATGCACTCTTGAATGTTAGAAAGTGTTAGTGGGTTTTACTCCTACGCTTGAGACGGGAAATTATTTAACCTGGGAAAGAATTCGGATTTTGGCATTTTTGGGCCTTGTGCGACCGCCCATTTTGGGCTGGGCGACCGCCCATCTATCTGAAGTATTTTGTTCTTGGAAAGCCTGATTTTGGGCGACCGCCCACACCATTTTGTGCGGCCGCCCATATGTCCTGAAAAATTGTAAAACTTGTTTAATGATTGTATAAGTTGGAAATAACCCTTGTTAAGGCATATAGCCTTAGGATAAGATGTCCTAGTAAGTATTGTGATACCTTAGGGGTATCAGAAGTGAGTCTTAAACATGATTACTCATTAAATAAAAATGAGAACTTAAGTATAAAAGGAAGAACTCTTTTATATGTCTTGAAAGTGCTATGAACAAGCACTTATGTGTTATGCTTGTCTTAAAGCCTATGATTGTGCACCTTAGGGGCATTAAAACAATGACTTGTGATTGAACATCCTATGTAGGGGATTAAGAACTTGTAAGTATGAGTTGTATAGCTCATTTACTTAAATTGAACTTGAAGTATTCTTGATCTAGATTTAGGGTACTACCCTAGATGGCCTAGATGAGTGTTGTAGAACACTCTAGTATTGAAAAATAGTCCCTTTGTGAATAAATGAAAGGTGGACTTGAATCATAATTAAATGATAACTTGGATATAAGAGTAGTAACTCTTTTATGTGTCTTGAAGTTAATGTTTGTGTACCTTAGGGGCACCAACTAATGTCTTGAGCTTGAATGTCCTAAGAAAAGGATTTGAAAACTTGTACGAGTAAGATGTATAATTCATCTTCTGAACTTGAACTTGAGTGTAAGAGTAATGACTCTTCTACGTGTCTTGAATCTAAAGATTGTACAACTTAAGGGCATTAAAGCTATGCTTTGAACTTGAATATCCTAGGAATAGGATCGTGAACTTGATTGGGAGATGTATAGCTCATCTTCTTAATTAAAACGTGAATATAAGATGAGTAAATCTTGTACTTGTCTTAAATAACCAAAGAGTTGGATTGATAACTTAAATATAAGTTAATTAACTCTTGTACATGTTTAATATCCAAAGAAATGGATTGAGAACTTGGTTATAAGATGATAAAATCTTGTATATGTATTGAATGTCTTAAGATGAGACAGTAACTTGAAATATAAGACAATAAAATCTTGTACATGACTTGAACATCCAAATAATTGGATTAAGACTTGAATAGAAGATTATAAAATCTTGTACGTGCCTTGACACCAATATAGGTGTATGGTAACAAACTTGAAAGAGTCTTGATGTGTATATGCAAATCTTGCATATATTTACTTGATAGAATGTGGCTTCTTGATTGATTGGTACATGGTATGAATAACCAAATAATTGGGTTATGAAACTAGTTAGAGAATGATTAACCCTACTGTATACCTGAACTTGATATCTTGTCTTGAAATGGTTCCTAAAGAAAATAGGGACTAGTGTAATATGAAGATAATTCATATAATCGTGAATACCACGATTTAAATTAATAAGAATGATTACAGAACACAATATGTGTTGGAAAATGTATTCGATTACTAACGATACATATACGTGAGATATGATTGTGACTAGGTAGGAATGTGACCTATTCTACTACGTGTTTAGAGTCTAAGGTATTGGGCTCTATTTGATAGTAAGGGTATCGTGATAGACACTTTAATGTGTTAAACGTGATATGAATATGTACGTGCAAACTTGGCATGTGACAAGTGATATACCCTACTACTTGACTGAAGTCTGTTATAAATGGACTCTTACTTGGATTGATCGTGTTACGTGGACACCTTATGTGCCATTGTTATCTTGGTTTGTATTCGTAATAATTGCGTACGTGTACTTGTATTCTCGTAAGCACATGATACATAATTACATGGTGCATATTCTCGTGAGCACATGATACATGATTACATGGTGCATAAAGAGTAGTCCACTAATAAGGGACTGAGTTCTGTTCTCATAGTTCAAGTAAACATCTACTTGTGCATTATTGTGTGAGTCCAGCTGGTTCTCCTTGCTTGTTCGAAAATATATAGGTTCACGCTTGTCGCGAGAGCTGGGGTTTAAGTGACAATCGGGTCCCTATGTATTTCCGCCCGACCCCTTACTACCGGCCATAGTAAGGGCATAGCTTCCTTGGTTGGAGCAATAAGCCTGACCTAAGTGAATGCTAAACTCCCGTCCCGAACACCATGTGGATCTTGTTATTGTGGATGACAATGGTTACCAGGTCTTCTTATATACTGCACAACAGTCTCTTGTTCCTGTTCTTGGTTGTCCTCAGCTAGAAAAGCATCGACAACAAAATGGTATTCTTGGGAGAAATAAGGAAGGATTCAGGTACAATGCGTGATAGGCCTATGTGCATCTTGGTGAGCTGGTTTAGCCTCTCACTCTACTTGACTACTTGTTACCTGAACCTTTCTTGAGCTTGATTACTTGTTGAGTTGGCTTAGCCTCTCCTATACTTGTTACTTAATGATACTTGATATATGATTACTTGAGTATCTACTTGTATTGCATGATAACATGACATATAATTGCATGTTAATAGCTTACTGAGGTTTAATTGTTAGTAGTTGGGGCTTGTCCCTAGACAGTTCTTGTTGCTAGCTTATTTGCTAGGCATGTCTTCCGCTGTATGTAACCATTTTGGTTTTAAATTTTCTTGGTCTAGAACTCGTGTGAGCTATCTTAGCTCCTTATTCTTGAGTAGATATAGCATGTAAGTTTGTTTCTAACAGGTATTGTTCCTGTTTCCCGTTAGTTTCTTGTTTCTTGTTAGTTACGCGCACCAGGTTCGAGGTTCTATTAGGGAATCCCGGGACTTGGGGCGTGTCATCAGTGTTGGAACAATTTTAATCCCTGAATGCCACACTCACTTTAGAATAGGATTTAGGAAGAGATGAAGCGGAAGCGATAATATATATACCTGTTGAATCCATGAATGATGTAGGGAGAAATAAGATGAAGAAGAAGAAGAAGAAGTAGGGAATGAAGATCTTCTAAGTAATAGTGACTTCTTAATCTCTCAAGTACTTCAATAATATGAAGAGAATTTAGGAGAGATAACAAGAATGAATAGTTGTTTGTAGGCTTGATGGAAGGGCCTTTAAAATAGGAAACATTGTGTCACTTCACCTAGGGACTACACCCTTTCAAGAAGCTTAGTAATATTATATTACCCTTTTGCCCATCACAATTAGGTAATTATATATCCAGGAATTCTACACATTTTTATTATCAACTATACTTTATAAATTAACATTATAATCATAATTTTATAAATGGAAGTCTAAATGACTTGTGTTGCAAGCCATGTCATTACAATCTCCCACTTGGGTTGCAAAACAAAGTCCTTCCTTTAAATCATGAATATAACACAAATGACAACCCTAATGTGCGCACTTTATTGTCATTTATAACAATCTCGTCCATTAGCCATACAATTATAGGACTAAAGGGGCAGTCGTTGTAATTGATTCGCAACTAAACCCACAATAATCACGTATACAAATCTAACTAAATGACATAGATCAAAAGTATAGATGTGTAGCATGGAATCATAATGAATATATATATATTCTTCCAACTAATACAACTTAACCAAATGAGATCAAAACTTTAAATAATAGAACAATTAATGAAAGAACAACACAAACTCCCACTATACTAAATGTTATCAAAAGTTGTTACACCCATATGAGCAACATGCTCGTGAAACACTGAAGATGATAACTCTTTCATAAATGGATCCTCTAAATAGAGTTTGTTTCTATAAGTTGTATCCCTTTCGTTCATGTTGTACTCTTTTCTTTATAACAAGATAATTAATGTCTAAATCCATAAACTCTTGTTAGAGTACAGAACTGCTACCTGATAGTCATTTCTTAATTGGTCTTTCGACACTTGTTTTGACAAATTACAGTCCATTAAAACATATGCAGCCATATATTTAACTAATGTCGGAATACCTAATGATCTCAAGATGATCCGACTTCAAAACATAGGCATGTAGTTCTTTAGTGTTTTGTAAATACTTCTATCATTCTTTTGGCTGCTACTTAATGTTCTTTCCGGATTGCTTTGGTATTGACCAAGCATCCCAACATTAAAATGTAAGATATACATATACATTAAGCTTCCTACTGCTGATGTAAAGAGGGAATTTTCCATATACTTGGATTCAAAATTTACTTTTAGGACACTGTTTGAGACTAAGAATGTCTCCTTTAAAATTAGGTGTGTCATGTGGTTTACATTTTTGCATGCTAAACCTTTTGTAATACCTTTCCATATGTTGGTGATTTTAGTGTCATCAACGATTTTATGTAATTGTGATTTACTAGAGACCAATGCGATTTCATATTCGGCTCGGATACGAGTAAGGGAAAGTGTGGAGTACACACTCGTTTGAGTTAATATGTTTTCGACCACGATAAAGAAGCAGGGGTCAAGGGGGCTGCGCCCCCTTGCGGGGTCAAGGGGCAGCGCCCCTTGTTGGTGTTCCAAATAATCTCTCGCCAGTTTCCCACCAAAACCCGAAAATTAAGAGACAGGCCAAACAGGAGTTGCTCGGCCGAGCACTTCCTTAACTCGGCCGAGCATGATTTTTACAGAAAACAGAAGTCACGAAAAAAGGCCTGCTCGGCCGAGCACATTTCCTTGACACGGCCGAGCAGACACTGAATCAGTGAAAAGGTGCCTTTTCTGTTGACAGTCATGACTGTTGTGATTGTAACCATTGTCTCTCTTCTGCTCCAGACGAAAATTTGTTTATAAACAGATTATTTGGACTCAAATAAAGATAGAAAACACACACAAAATTCTCCAAGTTTTGATCTGATCTCTTTGCCTAAGAATCAGATTGCTTGATTGTCTTATCCCATACAAAGATTTCGTGTAAACCTAGGCATAAAGGGTCGAAATACTTTGTTCAGAAAGTGAACATACACAATTCAATCATTATCCAAGATTATCAACAAACCCTATTTCCCCAACACCATATGGCCTTTTGTGATAATCCTAAAACATCACGTGAGTGATCACGGTGAATTTGGATTCTTAATACAAAGATGCCTTACCAAGATCTTTCATTTCAAATAAGAAATTTCTTAGTTTCCTTAATAAGGTTCATATCATTACTAGCAAGCAAAATCATCATCCATATATAAGACCAAAATTATAAATTTACTCCCACTGAACTTATGGTATACACAATCTTAATCAAGATTCTTTTCAAAACCAAATAAAAATAACTTGATTAAGTACCATTGATGAGAAACTGCTTGAGTCCACAAATGGATTTCTTTAAATTCACAAACTAATTGCTTAGTTTGATCCAAATCAACCATATATTCCTCAATGTCTCCATTAAGGAAAGTTGTCTTTATATCCATTTGATAAACTTCAAGATCATAATATGCTATATGTGTCATAATGATCTAAAAGTGTTTTTAGAAGATACCGGAAAAGTGTTTTCTTTATAATTAATGTCTTTCTTTTGAGTCAAATCTTTAACAATTAGATGGGCTTTATATCTTTCAATATTACCTTGTGAATCATTTTGGTCATAAAGATTAATTTAATCCCAATAGGTTTCACATCTTAAGGTAATGGGACAAGATCCCAAACGTTGTTATCCTTATAGATTTTACCCTTCATTTATGACATTAATTTACTATATGAGAATTAGAACTATTAATGGTTTTCATGGAAAATGAGACTCATCTCCCACTAAACCTAAGTGTCTTTATTCTCGGCAATATACACTTCATAATTATCCGGATTTGCACTTTCTTCTTACTCTATTGGATCTTCCAAAGGTCACCGGTTCTATCTTATTTTGAGGTTGTTGAATTTCCTTTTTATGATCAACATTTTCATGTTGTTCAATATTTATAGAGAAATCATATTTATTTTAAATTGTATGTTCTTCTTGAATGTCAAGTTCAAAAACTTGATATACATTGGAACTATGGGAAGTGGTATATAAATGGATTCCATACAAATGAATTCTCTTCCTTTTCAAATTCAAAATATTACTCCAAATTCTCCCACTAAATTCAACATCCTTAAAAGAACCTAGCATTTCTCGTTTTTCAAAACGTTCTAACTTTCGGGTTGTAAAATTTATATATCCCCTAGTTCTCTCGGCTTACCCCATGAATAACTACTAATAATCTTATGTCTAACTTGCCCTTAGTAGACTTATAAAGTCTATCCTTATGCTAGACAACCCCATAAATGAATATGATTTAAGGACGAATAAGGAACGCGTCCTTAATCATTAAGGGTTTATATTAGTAGCCTTAGAGGGAGCTTTAATGAGAATAAAGGTTGCGGCTTTAACGTATTGCCCATAATGAGTGAGGTAAGAGAAGTATAAAACATACTTATTACCATATCCTTAAGGATTTCAATATGTCTCTATTACAATATTCATGCTAGGTGTACCCGGCTCAATGTAAAGAGAGATAATCCCACACTCTTTCAAAATAGCGAGTAAAAAGGACCTAGACGTTGTTCCTTTTAACAATCATTCCAAAAATGTATACACCATCATGAATGGCCCTAATGTTCTTAATAGTCTTCAAAGTTGATTTCCAACTTTGTCTTTATAAGACTTTTACAACGTCCAAACTCAATATTTTATGAAGCAAATAAATGTATTCAAACTAAGAGTTAGTCATTTTGAACATAATAACTATTGTTGACATTTTCTATGAAGGAATAATTAATGGCCTACAAATATCCGAATGCATTAGTTCATTGAGACACTTGATGCTCTCGAGAATACTATAATGTTTGTAAATTTACTTTAAAGCATTTAATGCAAAAAGTATTTTCCAAATTATCAAGTTTGTTTAAGATTTTCCTTTAACATAAGCTTATCAATTTTCCTCTTGGAAATATGACCCAAATGCCTATGCTTTAATAAAATATAAACTTTACTTGATAACTTTTGCTTTCTAGTTTTGGTTTTATTATTTAAGGGACACATTTATTGTTTGAATAATGTCAAGTAAATAAAGAACACTTGACAAAGTACTAGTACCAACAACCTTGGAATTTAAAATAAAAATCACATTTATAAAAGATGAACAAAATAACCTTTTTTCTTCAATAGTGTGATAAATATCAAATTCCGTCTAAATGACGGTACAACAAATGTATTATTTATACAAATAACACTAAGCACTTTAACAATAACCAAAATTCCCGATGCCTTTCACTTCAACCGGATCCCGGCTTCCATATAGATGAATCCTTCATATTCTCCAGGACTTCGGTATTTCAGGCAATCCTACATAGGCATTCATTATGTGAGTTGTTGTAACATAATTCAACCACTATGTATATGTAGGAAATGAAACCAAATTAGCCTTTATCACAAATAATTCCAAATGACATACCTTTCTTAGCACGTCAAGCGTGATACTTAGGGCAGTCGTACTTCATGTGAGTGAGGTCCTTGCAAAAGAAGCATTCCTCTTTATGATCATGAGATGATCCCTTAAGCTTATTTTTACTTGCAACCGCAATGTCCTTCCCTTTTCTCTTTGTCCCATGAGAAGAGGTAGATGCCAAACATCCCTCAATCATATCAAGGAATGTTTTAGCATCAACGTCCTTGGAGACACCGTCCAAAATGGTCTCCAGGATAACTATATTCATGATCATTAGGCTCACGCGGTTGGAGCGTTCCCACTTCTCATTATTTAAGCAATCTTCTTGAGTGCTTATATCAGAAAGAGGAAGAGGAAACGGTTCCCTTAATGCGTGATCTATGTCCATATAGCCTAAGATCATCATCAATTTATTTTTCCTAAGTTTTAAAATTAGTCCCGTTAAGCATTGGTAAAGTACTCATAGCAGTAATCACGGATGAAGCAATAAGTAAATCTGTTGGGTTTTGAGAACAAAAAAGAATGAAAACAAAAACATGAATAAGAAACTACAAAATGAAAAATGATTAATTATATCAACGAAATCCATTAATAAGACAATCAACATGACATCAAAACTAATCTTTGGATTGCGAGTTGACTCATAAATGATTGCCTTAGGTAACAAGTAATTTGAACTTATATTTTAATAAATACTTAATCTTCCTTTGGGCCGACATAAGTACCTAAGAAAATATCCTAATGTTCATTTTATTTGTTACCACATGAATGCCTAAGTTTAGTCAAATGTCAAGATCTTCTTTGGAAAATTCAAGTCATTCACATATTAACTTAAACATCCAACACTTTACAATTTAAGGGTTTAAATAACGTAAATCACTTAGGCGACAATATTATTTAAACAATGAATAAAATTGTCAAAGCATATAATTAATCATAACTTTTTAGGTTTGAAATAATGTAGGTTTTGTTCCAAGGGAAAAACAAAATAGTGCAAACTTAGAAAAGTCCAAACCTATGAACAGTAACTGCTCGGCCGAGTCTTATGAAGTGCTCGGCCGAGCACCTTAATCAGAATGTTTTGGTCAATTTGTCACATTATGCTCGGCCGCTCTAAACAAAACGCTCGACCGAGCTGCTCGGCCGAGTCATATGATGTGCTCGGCCGAGCACCTTAATCAGAAACAAATGCCTTATTTGACATACAATGCTCGACCGTGCAAAACCAAATGCTCGGCCGCGCAAGTCTTGGTCCGACCGGGCATAACCAAAGACCCGACCGGGTATTCAAGAGAACCGGACCGAACTCGACCAAAGGTCCGACCGGTTTATGCCATTTTTGGCGCCTGTTCATGTGCTCGGCCGAGCAGTTCGCGCCTTTTCATATGCTCGGCCGAGCAAAACAAATGACTCCGCCGAGCACCCAATTTTTTGCACTTTCTGAATTTGTTTAATTTATTCCCAAAAGGCCATGAATTGCAAGTAGATCCACATGGTATGTACTTAAAACATAAAACCATGTTATTTAGGGATAATCTTGCCTTAAAATTAATGGAATCAAGTGAGTAGATCCACATGGTATGCACGAAAACATAAAACCATGTTATGAAGGGATAGTCACACTTGAACCATTTAGTTTTAATGAACAAAACTTTCAAACCTTTTCTGAATTTTAGATGATGATTATCAGTGCTCTATGAACGAATTAGAGTCCCTAATCAACATCAAAACTTGATGATTCAACAGGGAAAATGAATCAAAATTGAAAGTATACACTTTCCAAAAAAAAAAAGAACTCAAACTTAAACTAAAGATGAGCGGGGCTCTGATACCAATTGTTGGAACAATTTTAATCCCTGAATGCCACACTCACTTTAGAATAGGATTGAGGAAGAGATGAAGCGGAAGCGATAAAATATATACCTGTTGAATCCATGGATGATGTAGGGAGAAATAAGATGAAGAAGAAGAAGAAGTAGGGAATGAAGATCTTCTAAGTAATAGTGACTTCTTAATCTCTCAAGTACTTCAATAATGTGAAGAGAATTTAGGATAGATAACAAGAATGAATAGTTGTTTCTAGGTTTGATGGAAGGCCCTTTAAATAGGAAACATTGTGTCACTTCACCTAGGGACTACACCCTTTCAAGAAGCTTAGTGATATTATATTACCCTTTTGCACATCACAATTAGGTAATTATATATCCAGGAATTCTACACATTTTATTATCAACTATACTTTATAAATTAACATTATAATCATAATTTTATAAATGGAAGTCTAAATGACTTGTGTTGCAAGCCATGTCCTTACACTCAGATCTCTCTCTCTCTCTCTCTCTCTCTCCAAACACACGCTCTCTATCTCTCCAAACCCTCACGCAATTTGCGACCTTCTAAACTCCGATCTTCTTCTCCGCCCCCTCCATCTCCCTTACCGTCGCCGCCACCGCTCTAAAATTGTTCAGATCTGTCCTGATTTGAATGTGGTGATAAGTTGGAGCTTACGATGGAGCGGACCGAGACCGAATGAAATCGACGAGCTTGACCAATTCAACTGAATGAGATCAAGATCAAGCCAAATAAAGAGAGAATCAAGAGATTATATTTTACCTTATTTATTGGATGTAGTTTAGGAATAGAATATATCTTACCTTATTTAGTGGATGTAAATTAGGAAGAAGAGTATTGACCAAGTATTAGGGTTTAGGTTTGTGTATAAATAGATGCTTAGGCTATTGTAAATCTTTGAGAGTGAATAAACACATATTATCATACTCCTCTCCCCCCCCCCCCCGATTTCTCAACATGGTATCAGAGCCTCCGATATGGGGGGCCTGAATATCCATACGCTTCCGCAATGAAACCATCGTTGGCATGGTAGGAAACATGGTGGAGAAGGACAAATGACGGAAGGAGCCCGTGGAAGCCTCTTCGCGGCACGGGAGGTGCACGAAAAAAAAGCATTGAGGAGGGACCCGTTCATGATGAATTTTTCTCTTTCGTGCCACGAATTGTGCTAGACGAACACGACAGGGCAAGACAAGAAGACCAGAAACCGACAACGACGACGGTGGTGCCATAGTTGTCAGTTGCAGATTTGTACCTACGAAGAAACCCTAATTACGGCACCGATACAACAGACTATGAAATCGATCGGAGTTGGTGCTCAAAATTAATTAGTTCCTAACTCCTGGGAATTTGCACCAGATTCATGACCAGAATCAGAAACAGACGCTGCACAAGTGCAACACGATGAAGACAGAAGAAATCTGGGCGGCCTGACGAGCAACTTGTGTGTTAAGTTGTTCGGACACTTGTGTGCTCAACGTTGCACACAAGTGGACTGACGATTTTTTAAAAAAAAAACAACAACAAAAACACTGAATTTTCCCCTGTTTTGATTGTCATATTGGCAAGTTGGGTATCTACGTTGTAGATCCTCCAACTTGAGGGAGGAATTGGAGTTTACGATGGAGCGGACCGAGACCGAATGGAATCGACGAGCTTGACCAAGTCAACTGAATGAGATCAAGATCAAGCCAAATAAAGATATAATCAAGAGATTATATTTTACCTTATTTATTGGATGTAATTTAGGAATAGAATATATCTTACCTTATTTAGTGGATGTAAATTAGGAAGAAGAGTATTGACCAAGTATTAGGGTTTTAAGTTTGTGTATAAATAGATGCTTAGGCTATTGTAAATCTTTGAGAGTGAATAAACACATATTATCATACTCCTCTCCCCACACACGATTTCTCAACACAATACCGTGGTTTGTCGTTGTCTCCCTTTCCTCACCGGCGACCATAAATTCGACTTCGTTTCCCCAGCAACCTGTAAATCTTTTTCCTCCTTCACCATTTTCTTCACCTTGTGCCGCCCCTCTGTTTGTAGTCCGACAATCGGCTTGCACGAGACCTTGAGAAATTTTCAGATTTGGGCTTTTGGTTCAATTTACAGATCTGGAATTTAAGGAGTAATTGAATTTAATTGAATTGTTAAATTTGTGATTTTGAAATGTAACCCTTCTTCATCTTTGATTTTATCTGATAAATGTTTTTAAATCAAATTTATGATTCTTGTGTCTATAGTTCTTACCCTTGTTTTTTGTTGTTGTTCTTCTTTTTTTTTTTTTTTTTTTTTTTTGAATTTGGATGGTGGTAACATTGGTGGTGGTGGGGTGGGGGTGGTGGTGGTGGGTGGTTGGTGGTAGACATGACCAAAAAGAACCGAGAACCGGCGGGTAGAACCGGATCCGGGAACCGGCCAGAACTGAGAACCGCCGGAACGGGGAACCGAACGGAACCGAGAACCGTGTATAGATGGTTCGAATACAGGTCAAAAAATATAGAACTGTGGAACCGCCAGTTTCAAAACCGGGAACCAGAACCGAGAACCGAATGGTTCCTTCCACTTTTTAGTTTCCAACAGTCGTAAATCAATCACCTATACGTGTATTCAAGACAAATTCTTATATACAACGGTTGCGTGGGCGTGCGGCGGGCCAAACCCGCCCGACAGCGACTCTTCCACCCCCAGCGGGACACGTGGCATTTTAAAAAAATAAACCCCCAATAACTTTAAAATGCTATATCTTGATATTTATAACTCAGAAAAAAAAAAATATCATTGTGTTCGTCTCGACAAGACGAATAAAACTACATAGGTCATGATATGATTTGATAAAAAAAAACATATTTTTTTACACACAAAAAGTTTGAGGTGCTCATCAGCTAAGATGTAACACTCTGTTCTGATAAAAATAACAGTTTTATTTTCAAAAAGTAACACTTTTCACAGTCAAATGTAACATCAATTTTACAAGAAAATTTAAATTGTTTGATAGTTTTTGTGGTTAGAAAAATATTTGAAGTGTAACAAAGTGAATATATAATTATAATTTTCTATATAGATGAATGTAAAATTTTATTTAGTAAATGTTACTTTTCTTCTTTATAAAAAGAGTAAAAATTCATATATATAATCGAGTTGCATTTCAATTGTTACTTTCTCAATAAAAAATTATTACATTTCAGATATAATGTTACATTTAAGAATATAAATTGCTACAATTGAGAAAAAAAATAATGTTACATTCATTTTTTATAAAATGTAACATTAGTTTAGTTTGTCAATCTTATGTTAATTTTGGGGAAAAAAGTGTTACATTTAAAAAAAAAAAAAAAAAAAAAAAAGTGGTACATTCCTTTATAAAAAGTGTGACATTAGTTTAATTGTCAATCTTTATGTTATCTTTAATCTATTGCAGTAAAATTGTGGTACATCTTGAAGAAAAAAACATTTGAAGAAAAAAAAAGTGTTACATTTCGTTATAATAAGTGTTACTTTTGTTGGGAGGAAAAAAAGTTAGGGGGTGGCAAAAAAAAAAAAAAAAAAAAAAAAAGAAGAAGAAGAAGAAGAAAGGCGTCTCCGTGCGCCGTCGCACGGTGCGGCGGTTGCACAGGAGACCCCCTCTGTATTCAATTACTTTTACCCCTCTGTATTCAATTACTTTTACAAAGGATGCTTTTGATTTGGTCCTTTGTAGTGACTACTTCGATTAGCGGACTACTGAATTCTTTGATACTTACAGTAATTCGGAAAGGAAATTTCTATGTTACTGTTATTCCATTGATCTTTTCCTAGGTCAAATCATGATGATGTGTTTCTTTTTTGTATTTTTTTTGTATTATTCTGCTATAAGAGATTATACGTCATGTGAAGCCCCTAAATCCCCTTTTAGATAATTAAGACTGCATTACTTATGATTAATTGGGATTAAAATTGACCTGTTGTTCATATATTATTCAAGTCTTCATACTAATTTGGCTGAAAAATTCAAATAAGTTAGTTTTTCAACAGTTTTAGCTCGAATCAGTTAGTTTCCTAAAAGATTTGGACTAAACTGAAAAAAAAAGTTAATAGGTGATGGAACCAGCGGAACCATAACCGGAACCGGAACTGGGAACCGGATTAAGGCGGTTCGAATACGGTTCCGGCTATCCGGTAACCGGAACCGTATGGGCATGTCTAGTTGGTGGGTGGGTGGGTGGGTGGTGGTGGATAATGGCGACAGTGGCGTTGGTGTTGGGTTGTACGTGGAGGTGATGGTGGTGTTACGGTGTATGGAGATGGAGATCGAAGGTGTTAATGGGGTTATAAATCTCTTTAAAAAAACTCATATATAATGGCATTCTTAAAAATATTTTTTCAGCTTCGTTAGTTGTCGTTAACTGCCATAGTGGAAAGACAATTATGCCCCCTCGAGTGTCATGTGCGTGGCACATGACAAACATTTCGTTAGTTTTCTAACACTCCATCCATTTTTACATCACATTGCAACAAAAACACAAACTTATTAATTGATTTGAACATTTACATATTCGAAAACCAATTACAATATTTTGTAAAACTCACGTAACCAAACTGCAATTAGCCCTATAAATTACTCCCATTATTTCGAAACGATTTTCCTAAAAAAAATTGTTGATGCAAAAATATTTTGAAAAAAAATATATTAATTTAATCATCTTATTATAAATTTCAAAACTTGTTATTTATACATCATTGTAAATACTATCGATATATATTTTTAATATTATTAAAATAATAAAACTAATTTAAAATTATTGCTCAAAATACCTTCGTGATATTAATAAATAAAATAAAAAAATCAATTTGAGACACAAGAATTATGTTATTGACTTGTTTTTTTATTCATATATATTTGATGCTCTCTCTGTCTCAGAGTAAGTGTCCACATTTTTCTTTTAGTCTGTCTCAGAGTAAGTGTCCACATTTCTCTTTTAGTCTGTCTCAGAGTAAGTGTCTCCTTAAAAAAAAAAATGGCAAATAATCTTTACTATTCCTCTCACTCATTTTCTCTCATACTTTACTTTTATACTCACAACACCAATTAACTTACTATTCCATACCTCACCTTCTCTTCACTGCCTCACTTTTCATACTCACAACACTTACATCACTTTCGCCATTTCTTAATCTCCATGCAAATGGAAGGATGTACACTTATTCTCGAACGAAAAGAGTATAAATTTTTGTCTAGTGTTCTGTCAGTCTAACTTGTGTGTAAAAATCTATATATATAAAAGTCGACGCGGAGTCCTATGGATGTGACACGTGTACAAGCTTTATCAAAATCTTTCATTTCGTGAAGCCACATCACCATGTACCCCACAACAATATGACTTTTCATTTTCTCTCTTTTAGCTAATAGTATTAGCATACTATAATAGTTACTATATTAGAAGAATACAACTATTAGACATTACCATTCTACTATTGTTATAGATAATCATATTCTACTATTTGATACTAATAGAATAGTATGCTAATATATATACTAATAGAGAAAAGACGAGGTAGATTAAGAGTTTAGCTATTAAATTTTGAAATTATTGCATTCATCATTATGTGTGTAAACAAAATCTTGCGTAAAATGCGTTTTACGAAACGCTTAGGAAAAACGTGTTTTTAAAAAGCGCGCGGTAGTATTTTTGTAAATAGTTGAAACTTCTAAACGGTTCTGGATATCGATATAGTGCCTTCTGGATATGAGATTGATATCCAGAAACTGTGAAAGTGATAGCCAGACGTGTTTTAAAAAATCGCGTGGTGGCATTTTTGTAAATAGTCAGAACTTCTCAAACGGTTCTGGATGTTAGTATAAAGCTTTCTGGATATGAGATGATAGCCACAACATTTGAAAGTGATAGCCAGAAGGGTTCTGGATATCAATAAATAGCCTTCTGGATATGAGATTGATAGCCAAAACCTTTGAAAATGATAGCCAGAAGGTTTTTCTGATTTTTTTTTAGAGTAGCAGAAGTGCTAATAGATAGCCAGTAACAATGTTTAGGATGACCAGTTTCTGCGTTACGAATGTCCAGTGAGTTTGTTAATAAGTGCTAGACGATTTTGAAAACACGTTTTTCCTAACCACTAGGAAAAACGTGTTTTACAGAAGACCAACTCGTGTTAATATTACATATCTAATGACAAGGGGGAAAATATAGAAATATACCCCTGTACTTAGGTAAAAGATGCAGATATACCCTTATACAAGTTAATTACCATATTAGCCCCCGTACTCAAGAAAAATGTGTGGATATTAGGACTCCGTCAATTTTCCGTCTAAATTCTAACGGAATGACTGACTAGACATCATAGTTGGCGTGGGAAATTTATTATGTGGCAAAAAAATTGCCCAAGTGGAATTTGCTGAGTGTGATGCACTCAAAACTACGTCGTTTTGATGTTAAAATATATAAAAAAAAAAATGACATTTTCTTGACCATCTTCATCATCTTATCATCATCTTTTTCACATCACCCGCTACCATTGTCTGCCACTATCCATCGCCACCACCACAACAAAAATCAACACCACCGCAACCAAAATCAACACCTACTTTTCCAAAAATTGGCTCATTGTTAGCAAAATTAGCGAGCTCCAACCTCTCTTTCGCCGGACTTCGAGGTCCAAACGAAGAACACACTGTTTCAAAATGTGGTATATCTTAGGGCAAGAGTAATGATTTCAATTTTCTTTTTGGCAAAATAGAAACTCATATTAGGGCAAGATCTGGTATGAATCGAAAGAAACCTATAAATAAGGGAAGATTTGGGAACGATCTAAACCCATATTAGAACAAAAATTGCTGGGTCTGAATTCTAATTTTGAATCCAATGCTTGTACGTAGTATGGTGGGCGAATACTCAGTATTCCGTAAGCCTCGGGTGTGTGAAGAAGGGTTGGGGAAGGAGATGGGGATAGGGGTGGGAGTTTAACATTCTTTTATTTTTTATTGTTTTTCCTTTCTATCTAGGGATTGAGCAAGTAAGGGTAAGAAAGTAAATGCACACTTAATGGTCATGTGCACTGCACATGGCTTGGGAAATATTAGGTCTTTTTTATTTAAATAAGTGCCAAAACGACGTCGTTTTGATCTGTTCATACTTAGAAAATTTTATTTGGACATTTTTTTTCCACATAGGCAATTATAATTCCAACTCAGACGCTTAGTCAGCCTTTCTGTTAAAATTTGGATGAAAAGATAACGAAGTCCTAATCTCCACACATTTTTTTTTTTTGAGTACGAGGGGCTAATATGAAAATTAACTTATATAAGGGCATATCTGTATCCTTTATCTAAGTACAAGGGTATATTTCTATATTTTCCCAATGACAAGGGTTATGAAATTTGAAAAGCGCATACATATTAAATTAAATTAAGACACTCTTATACACTAATAATTTTTTATATGAATAAAATATAAATGCATACATTATAAATTATGTTAAAAAGAGTATGATATATATATATATATATATAAATATATATATATATATTTACTTTTTTATCATTATAAAAAATACATTTTTATCCGTCTTTGATGAATAAGAATGATTTTACTTTTTTAAGAATGTGGTTTTTTTATTGAATAAAACACTTTTCGTGAAGCCACATCACCATGTACCCCACAACAATATGATTTTTCATTTTTTTTTTCTTTTAGCTAATAGTATTAGCATAATATAATCGTTACTACATCATAATAATACAACTATTAGACATTACCATTCTACTATTGTTACAGATAATCATATTCTACTATTGGATACTACTAATAGAATAGTATGCTAATATAGTTACGACGCGGAGTCCTATGAATGTGACACGTGGACAAGCTTTTTCGAAATCTTTCATTTCGTGAAGCCACATCACCATGTACTCCACAACAATATGACTTTTCATTTTTTTTTTCTCTTTTAGCTAATAGTATTAGCATATTATAATAGTTACTACATTAGAAGAAGATAACTATTAGACATTATCATTCTACTATTGTTATAGATAATCATATTCTACTATTTGATACTAATAAAATAGTATGCTATATACTAATAGAGAAAAGATGAGGTAGATGAAGAGTTTAGCTATTAAATTTTAAAATTATTACATTCATCATTATGTGTGTGTTAATATTACAAATCTAATGACAATGGTTATGAAATTTGAAAAGCCTATGCACATTAAAATAAATTATTAAGACACTCTCATACACTAATAATTGTTTTTCATGAATAAAATATAAATGCATACATTATAAATTATGTTAAAAAGAGTATGATTTTTTTTTTACTTTTTTATAATTATAAAAAATACATTTTTAACCGTCTTTGATGAATAAGAATGATTTTTCTTTGGGTTAATTACAAATTAGGGCCTAACATTTCATATGAGGTCACCAAACGGGGCCTGGCTTTTTATTTTTAGCGAATTAGGGCCTGAATTAACGTTTTTTGCTCAAATAAGGGCTTTTTGACGATTTCTATCCAAAAATTCTGTTAAGTTAACACGTGTGTTGCGTATGACTTTGAAGGAAGGGTTTTTTTTTTTTTATCATTTTGTGTTCAAGGCTTGGTTAGATATCGATTAAGGATGGATGGGGCTTCATTACAATGAAAATGCAGAAAAGTTAAAGTGGTTTTCAACAAATTCCGTTAAGTTAACACGTGCGTTGCATATGAATTTTTATAGTCAATTCACGTTAAATTTGACCATACGAGGACATTGCGCTTTATAGAACTAGCCGTTACGCGAAATGATCGAAAACCTCTCATTCAAAGTCATGGACAACATACATGTTAACTTAACGGATTTTTTGGATGGAAATCGTTAAAAAGCACTAACTTGGGCAAAAAATGTCAATTCAGGCCCTAATTTGCTAAAAATAAAAAGTCAAGCCCCGTTTGGGGACCTCATACGAGATGTTAGGCCCTAATTTGTAATTAACCTTTTTTCTTTTTAAGAATGTGTTTTTTTTTTTGTAATCAAATAAAAGACTTTTATATTAATTTTTTTATTTTCTTATGCGTATTTCATGAAGGACATGAATTGCAACGTGATATATAGGAGGTTGATATTTATTCTAGATTTGAAATACATAAATTAAAGCATATATAACTATTTATAATATGATAAATAAATAGTATTTATTGATTTGTTAGTTTTGTTGTATAACATCTTATATGCATTAATTAAAAAAATGACTTGATTTAGTACACTACATTACTTTTTTTGGTGCAACACTTAAGATTTATTAAAAAAATATAAGTGAAAATTAGAATTACAATCAACTAAAAATACTTGAAAAACAAAGTTTTATGATGACAACTAATTTAAATTATAATTATCATCAAATATAAATAAACTTTAAAAAATAAATTGTACATAAGTTCACGTGCGGAGCAAGGGTTATGGACTAGTTGGAGGAATAGAAGGGATAATTCTTATGTTATGAGTACGTGGATGGGCCGATTGCAATTTGGTTAGTTGTGTTTGTATTACTTTTGTAATTTGGTTTTCGTGCTTGTAAATGATGCAACTAGATTCATGTGTTTGTCATTTTTTTTCAAATTGATATAAAAACTAATGAAATATTAATTTTTTTGACAAGAAAACAGTTATGTGCATATCACATGACTTTTTCTAAGGGTATAATTGTCATTGCAAGGCATGTGTGTGTTATTAAATATGGGTTGGTCCGTCGTCACCTTCTTCATTAAACGGCAACTACCTCTCCTTCCTTCATTAATGGTGGAATTAACTCTCACACAATAAATATCAAATCATTCGCTTTTCTCCTTCCAAAAAGAAACAATTCCCTCCAACTCTTCCAGCCATAACACATACAGTTGAAAAATAACAGTTATACCCCTAAAAGGTCTTGTGATATGAGCATGGCTGTTTTGCTATTAAAAAACTAAATATAATTATATCGTTAAAAGATGTCTTCATTACAAAAAAAAAAAAAATAATAAATAAATAAAAAAAAATAAAATAAAAAATGTAAGGATATGAAACAATCACCAATTGGGTTGAAGCAAAAAGAAGCAAATATAATTAAATAACAAAAAGACAATAATGATATTTCTTCATAAATCAACAAACGCAGAATACAATAGTACTTTCAGTCACAAGTATCCTCTTCCTCTCTCCTCAACTAATTGAATTACAATCCCAAAGCTATACACAAAGGAAGAGGCGAAAGACAAAATGGAGTCCAAACTCAATCTCCAGTCCACCTCATCTGTGCTTGCTGTAGCCGCTCCGATCTCTCTCCTCTCTGCCGCGATCTCTTTCTCTCTCCTTCGCCGGCCGTCTCTTGAAATGCCTGTCGTCATCACTCGATTCATAGTCTGCATCTACTGCCGCCACAGCGGCAACGGCAGCGGCGGCGCTACTCTTCCTAGCCGCCGTAGATGATGACGATTTGTGATGCTGCTCCTCGTGATATCCATTCGACAATGCCTTGTTATCTCTATGGTGGTGAGAAGAAGATCCACCACCGACACCAGCTTCCGACGAAGATGACGTCAGCTTCCGTTTCTTCGATGCGGCGGCGGCTGCTGCGGCTTCTCTTTCGGGAAAGCTTATTCGAGAGAAGACGCTTGCCTTTGATTTACGGTCGGCCGCAGATGACGACACTGTTTCAGATTTCTTCGGCTCCGACGGCGGAGGTGGCGACCTTTCCACAGCTGATGATTCAGTGCGACGGCTGTGACGGTGGTGGTGGCGACCGTCGTCGTACTCGTAGTTGTCATGATGATGGTCTACTGACTTCCTCTTTGAAGACGGACGTGGCGGTTCAGGGTCGCGGGATCTCCGGTCAGGAGATGGCCGTTCAGATCTGTGTCGGTGGTAGTCGTGGTCGTCGACCCTTGACGGAATCGGAATGGACTTCTGTTAGACCAAAAAAAGTGGGCCGGTCAAAAGTAAATCGTACACTAAAACAAAATATGGCATGATCCCAACCAAGACTGGTAAAATAATTTTTCTTTCCGTGAATATGTATAGCCATTCTTAATGTAACCTTCCCACAGTTGCAAATTTTCCAGCCAAATACGCACTTGGGCAAACGGTTGCCCCCCGTGTGCAGAAGTACCTGACGGCTCCATACAGAAAAGACGAGAGATAAATGTAACTTGAATAACACATATACATACAGGTTTTGACTTCATTGAAGAAATGTCCGTGCTGCTGCTCATTTCCCTTTCCCTACCAAATTCCCGATCTTTGATTAATTCCCTGAATCAAAAGGAAGTAAAAAAATTTATTTAAAAATCATGTGACATCTCCAAATAACATTTGAATTCTTGAGTGTTAAAGGGGGTGGGTGTGTTTTTGTTGTTTCCAAAGGTTGAAAGGGAAAACTTTCGACAAGAAAGATATTCTCCAACCAAAATAGCAATGACTCAAAATAGTAAAACTCAACAACTGCGGAGCATGAAGAAAAAGAGTTTGGCGAGGACACTAAATCCTATCACATTTCTGCTTCACTTTCTGATAAAAAAAACCTTAGTACTACTCCCTCTGTTCCATTAAGATAGTCACGTTTGAATTTTGATCATCACCGAATATTAATATAATCTAATGGGGGAAATGACAATTTAGGGTCCAAAGTTTAGGGGGTGTGTGCCAATAGGGGTATCATGTTTCAATTTTGTCAATTTAGGGTCCAAAGTTAACAACGTTAGTCAATTTGAGGTTTTTTGACTCAAATGTTAGAAAAAAAAACGTTAAGCCACCACATGCGTTGCACATGCAACTTAACTGACGTTATCTAGGGTTAAAATTACCAATTTACCCTTCATACCAGACCCTAAATTGACAAAATCCTAAAGTTTGGACCCTGTTTTGTCATTTTTTAAAATCAACAAATTAAATTTCAAATTTTTTCACTTTATGGTATATTAATTAAATAAAAAATATTTTTATGCATGTTTAATGTATTAAAATTTAAAATAAATATTGTATTAGATATAAATATGTCATTACCCCATTAATAACTATAATAGCAAAAAAGAATAGAATGATTATATCAAATGATAACTAGATAATAAAATCTATATATGTATATATATTATTTAAAAATATAAAAGACCGTAATATAAAGTACCTAAAGACAAAAATTGTAATTAAAAATAAATATAATTGTTATAAGGTACCTAAATATATAAATATGTCATTTTTTAAAAGAATGTCTCTAGCCCTTGTAGTCTTATTGGACTTTAACTTTTAAGGCTATATGTTTGTAATTACAAATAAATATAATTGGTTATAAATTAATAATGAAGAATATATATATATATATATATATTATATTATCTTTAAGGAATTTTTATTTATGTATTGTATATGTTTAAAGAATATATATACATATGTATATGTTTAAAGAATATGTATATATATTCTTTAAACATATACAATACATAAATAAAAATAAAATATATATATATATATATATATTATATTATCTTTAAGGAATTTTATTTATGTATTGTATATGTTTAAAGAATATATATACATATGTATATGTTTAAAGAATATGTATATATATTCTTTAAACATATACAATACATAAATAAAAATTCCTTAAAGATAAGATAATATATATATATTATCATTAATATTTAATATTACTATTCTATTTTGTTTTTTCCTGTTATAGTTATTGATAGGTAATGATATATTTATATCTAATACAATATTTATTTCAAATTTGAATACATTAAACATGCATAAAAATATTTTTTATTTAATTAATATACGGTGAAGTGGAAAATTTTAAAATTTAATTTGTTAATTTTTAAAAATGACAAAACAGGGTCCAAACTTTAGGATTTTGTCAATTTAGGGTCTGGTATGAAGGGTAAATTGGTAATTTTAACCCCAAATAACGTCAGTTAAGTTGCATTTGCAACTCACGTGGCCACTTAACGATTTTTTCTAACATTTCCGTCAAAAAACCTCAAATTGACTAACGTTGTTAACTTTGGACCCTAAATTGACAAAATTGGAACATCAAACCCTATTGGCACACACCCCCTAAACATTGGACCCTAAATTGTCATTTCCCCAATCTAATGATCATAATGAAATTCTAAAAATTGTCATTGATGAATCATTAAGTGGTTTATCAATGACAATTAAGGTTTGATCAAAGTTCACTTGTGTTGACTATCAAAAAAGAAAAAGGACTATATTTACAGGACGGAGGGAGTAGAATTACTGGTAAAAAGACCCCAGATGAATGCAAGACCAAGTAACATCATATTAAGGACAAAGACTAATCAAAACGGTAGAAAGGGATATCAAAAGCTACCTTCCACCACCATTCATGTCACGTCTCTCAAACTCCCGCTTCCGCCTCAATTCAGCTTTTCTAGCTTCAAATTGCTCCCTGCTCATCATGGGTGGCCCACCAACATTCATGCCACCATTCATTCCCATCATTGCAAACTCTGCAAGGTCCCTGGAAAGAAGCCACAAAACAACCATGAGGTAATCAACCAAACATGGACTCGGTAAGTTACCATTACATGTATCCTATACTCCTTCCCATAACACCTTGCACCATTTTGCTTGTCACGGGAGTTAAGGAAACAGCATACTCCCTCCGTCCCAGCACAAGTGAGACTTCTTTCCCTTTTAGGCCGTCCCACTTAAAGTGAGACTGCCCAAAATGGAAATGTTTCAACCCCACTCATTCACTCTCTTCATTTTCCACAACTCAATTTATTCAACCAACACTACTATTTATCCCACTCATTCTCTCTCTTCATTTTCCACCACTCAATTTATCCAACTAACACTACTATTTACTCCACTCATTCTCTCTTCATTTTCTAACACATATTTACTAGTTTGTCTTAATTAGTGTGCAAACCCCTCTAGTCCTACTTGTGCTGGGACGGAGGGAGTATATGTTAAAAAATAATGTGACTAAAAAATGGGTTGTGAGTATGATAAGCAGGGTAGGTTTGCAAGTGGGCCATAGAATTATAGTTTGTGAGCATGACAATTGGGGTGGTATTGAAAAACAGAAGAAGATAAAAGGTAGATATTTTAGGAAAGAGAACTTACCTATCGGACAACAACAAAAGAAATTGGTGCAAGATGTTATGGGGCGGAGGGTGTGTTGAGGGCTAAGGGAAGTCATTGTGTATAAGGATCAAGCAAAAGATATGAAACTTAAAACGTACCTCTGAGGAGGGAAAGCAGGTGGCATCATATACCCTCCTGGTCCACCAAATGGATCTGGAGGTGGCATACCCCCGAACGGAATATCAAAGGGGCCAATGCCATAACCCATAAAAGGCATGGGACCACCGCCAAACGGGCCTCCAAATGCTTCCATCCCGGGCTGCATACCGTTCCAGTATGGATTAAAAGGCTGCTGCATTCCCCCCATTGGCATCATATACTCAGCTGCCAAGTCTTGAGATGCTCTCCACTGCATCTCTGCTGCTGAAAAGCACTCCAAAATGAACAACATAAACTGAACTATTATTCACCGAGGTAATAATCCCAAAAAATAAATAAAAAATAGTTCCAATCCCCAAGAAATCCCATCCACAATCCAGAACTCAATTGACATGTATCACTACATGACACAAAAAAAAAAAAAATAACACTTACCACTCATAGGCAGCTGAGATTTCTTTTTCTTCTTCTTCTTTGCTGAAAATAAACCAATAATGCATGTGAGTTAAGTTTATCATGAAATGCAATAAATAAATTATTTGCCTCATGAAGCTAGGGTAAATTTGGAAGCTCAGTGCATCAACTGTTTGAATATCAAACATTTGAAGCCATGATCATTTGGTTGCCTAAAAATGATCAGCATGTCATTTTAGTTTTTATTTGGATGTAACAAAACTGAATCTGCAAACTAGTAAATGATAGGCTTAGGTCAAGATACTTTAGGAGGAGCTACGGAATGACCCACTATGAAGCGGGTGGACCTACATGATACATTTAAGTTCATGTTGACTAAACAGTATTAAAAAGCTTTGCCAGAGTTGGTGATAATGCTATGTAATCCAATTAGAAGTTCACAAAAAAAAATGTTACAAATGGAGCACAGAATCAGTACCTGCTTCAGCAGGAGCTGGTTTCTGCTGCACCTCTTCATCTGGTCGAATACTTCCTTGAGATGCAGCTGGCTCCTTCATGCTTCTCGACTCATGCGTAGCTTCAGAAACATCAGGAACTTTAGGAACCTTTCCTTTCTCAACAACAACTTGCTGATTATCCAGAGTTTTATCATGCTCCACAATCTCCTGCACCTTCGTATTTTCCTCGTGTTGAGCAGGAGCTTTCTCCCCCTTTGAGGCAGCGGACAACGAGGGTGATGGAAGCTTAGGAGGAGGACAGCGAGCAGACTCCATATCTAAAGGAACAAAGGAACATTTAGCAAAATGGTTATGGGTAAGTAATAATTAACTGATTGGTCGCATACACACCTTGAACTTGATATGCACTGCCCCCATTATCTGCACTGTCATTATTGGACTCCAAGATTCGATTGATAGTATCCCTGAGTGTCTTATTAGGCAAGAGGTCATCAGCAAGTACATTTGTAGCCCCACATACACATGCTGATTTGGAAATGATGTAATCTCTTATACCTGACAATACAAGTTCCATCATAAAAATAAGAAATATCCAGATTTAAAAAAAAACGGAATTTCAGAGCCAGGACAGAACAACACTTGCTCGTAAGAACAGCGTCAAATATTACAATCAAACTACTTCAACATTGCCAATTGTACACCCAAAAACTTACATTTATCACAAAAACTCTTAAAACAACACTTGCTCGTAAGAACAGCGTCTTTCATCACTTGCTTGCACAACGGGCAGTGAAGTTCTGGTGGGAGCTCACCAACATGACGAGTGGAGGGCATCCCTTCAATCTCCTTTTCAAAAGCAGCCCTAATATAAATAGATGGAGTAGAGGAACTCTTAATTTTGCATACAATTTCAGAGCCAGGAACGAACAATTTTCAGTTGGAAACAAAAGAAACTTACTCATTTGGCCTCAAAACCGCCACATCACCACTTGGTAGTGCATACGAGCCATCAGGAGTTGCCATTAACATAGATTTTGGAATACCCGTCGGAGGTTTCACTCTTTTGACATCATATGTAGGATCGCCATTCGTAGGGCAATGCTGAATGAAATGCCCTGAAATATATAATTTCAAGATTCAGTAAATAATAAAAATAACCGTACAAGCAAAACATCTTTTGTTTTCCATAAATAAGATGATCACAATCAACGAGCCGGTGAGCCTACCAGGATTATTGCACCTATAGCAGACATAGCCCGGAGGCGGTGTTTTTCGCTCCAAGCCACCTCCTCCTCGACCTAGACATTCATAGACAAGATTTTCAGTATGAAAAGGAATATAACTAAGCATGAACCCATCGAAGACAGAAAAGTCCTTAGGAAAACAGCAATTGATAGGCAATAAACATATATTGGCTCATAGTTATCATTTAGTGTTTTTCTGAAAGTACTTCTGCAATTCTTTTCTTTTCAGTATTTTTATTCTTTCAAATTAAGAACCTCATGTCAGTTTTGACAGGTCACAAATTAGTTCTACATCATAATCATAATTAGAAAAAGCCACCTCAGATGAACATGAAAGCAAACATTAACTTAGGAAAAAAAAATAAGTCACAGAGAACAGGATACTGAGAAACATAATTCTGCTCTCAAGTAAATAATACAAAAGAATTACAAAGGAACTTACCAAAACCACGCCCACCCATTCTGCCACCCATACCCCTCCCATAACCTCTACCAGAGCCAAAGCCATCACCGGTTTGCCTGCAAATACAAAACATTTACTGTAGTTGTGAGACTGCATTGCAAAAGGACAAACAAAACACAAATAGATGGTCACAGCACAAGATATCTTCTCACCGCTGCCAATCCAAGGCTGGGGTATCAATTAAAGCCCTAATCTTGCTGTCCTCATCTTCTTTACTAGGTGGAGGGGCATCCTGTACATGATTACTTGATGGAGCTTGTGCAACTTCGGGAATCTCATACAAATCATTTCCGAATTCATCATACTCCAGATCAAAAGGCTACAAAACAAAAATCCAATGTGTATATTACACCTTACGGAATTTAGCAAGTAAACCATACAGGCTCTATAATCCTTGAAACATATAACTGGCATTGTTCTTACATTGCTTGGAACAGATGGGTCAGCTCCAAGAAAGCTATTCTTTGATGATTGAGCGTTCTCAAACTCAGTATCCACCTTTGGCCTGCATTACAGTTTAAACCAAACACGCTTAACTAAACGCTTAAACTTATTCATGTACGGAGTATAAAAATTTACTTGATACAAGAGCAAAGCTTTTGTCAGCTTGGGGACCTACCAACTGGTTTACATAACCACAAGAACAGTGGTCTCTGGTAAACAGTCAAGGCTAAGCCACTAACATAAGCTATCTCTAACCACTAAATTAACCTAATGAATAGAAACATAATTAAGTATTCAGATTAAGTTTTTGAAACAGTACTCGTTTTGATCAGTAACTGGTGCAGTAACTATGGGCATGCGAGGCCGTCCAGGAAGTCGGCGAATTAGAACGGAAGTATTTTTTGGAATCAACATAGCTTCATCAAGATATTCTGAAATTGCAAAAACACAACACAGTCTATAAACACACTGCAAAGAGATAATCAATCCAAATGCAACTAAGTACAACATATATTCCCCAATCCCAAAACCCCAACTCATTGTGGCAGCACTTAAGCTAATTACAGAGACCATCCTATGAATAAATGCAGGCTGTAAGTCAACCACAAATGAGACTGGGGTAGCCAACTTGACCATCATTTCAACCAAAGACTATCATCCCAATCTTAAGGTTGCTCTCATGAGTCTTTCTTCTAGACTAGACAATACCAAACTACAAAAAAACCCATTCAATTTTCTCATAACAAATGTTGTTCATGAGAAAGCTTAAATCCTAAACAAACAACAAATTCTGCCCATAAAAAGTAGATAAGATTTTCAATTTTTGATAAAATTTAACATTAAAATAGACATTCCAAAGAACCAAACCAACCTTCATTAGTCTGAGCGTTTGAAACAACGAGGTCATAATCAGTACCCCTGCCCAATTGCTTGGATTCATAAATTTTTTCTTTCAAAGTAGCAACAGATATGAAATGACCATCGATTGGAATCGAGTCATAATCTTTTGCACTTTTAAACTTGTAATACACTGCCATAATCTCTACTCAATTTTTTTTCCTTAATATCAATAACAAACAGACCTTCAAATAAAAAAAGAAAAATAGCAAAAAATCAACGTCTGATATTTAACTGGAATATATGAATGAAGTACAAAAAGACTGAAGCTCTAAATTTTAATCTTTTTTTTCTTCAATAGAAAATCAAACCAACTCAAGGCTGCTCCGCTCCAATTTCTTCAAATTCCCAAATTCCTTCAATCTTCAACACGAACCGCTCATCCGATAAGCAACAAGCTCAGCAACAATTTCAATATAATCAGATCTAGAAGATCCTACAATCTTGTGAAAGCCTCTTCCGTTGAAACCGAAGGTCAAAATCCTCTTAAACGAGGATAGATTCGCAACTATCGAGGCTCAAGAATCTTCAAATAAATCGATCAACGAACTCCGATGAACGGAAAAATCTCCGATTACTGACTTTCGATCGCCGATTCCTCCACGAACGCGCTTCGACTGCTACGGAAAAGCACAAACCCTAGAAAACTCCATCATCAACAACGCTATTGAAATTCATAGCTGAAATCTAACAGATCAATCGGAGTAATCTTCGATGAATGAATGACTGCATGAATTTGGCGTCTGGAGTGAGATTAGGGTTAGGGTTTCTGAAATAACGAAGGGATGCGAAACTGTGTGTGTGTGTGTGTGTGTGTGTGTGTGTGTGTGTGTTTCGAGAGAAGCTCTCTGAGTAGTGAGAGAAAATGACAAAATAATTTTTACGATTATTTGAGAATAAATAAGCGGCGGTTTAGTTCGACGCGTTCTGTTCACGCGTTTTTTTTGGACCGACAGTACAGCCCGGCCTAGCCCAAATCTGCTCCATGTAGCCTTAACTATCTCCCAATAACCCAACCCAACTCAAAAAAAAAAAAAAATGTAAAAAGCTAGAGAAAAAGATGAATTTTAGTGAAATAGATATTTTATTTATATTTTTCATCAAACTACCTAGTTATTTTATTAAAAAAAACTAGTCTAACACCCGTGTGTTAAACGCACGGCCATAAAACTTTGACAAATAACAGAAATTAAATATTTGTAAGTTAACAGAAATTAAATATTGTTGAACACAAAGAAAAAGAAAAAAAAAAAAAAAAAAGGGATAAGCATTACTCAGTACTCACCAATCTCAAAACATGTCTTGACAAATAAAATCATACTCTCTCCGTCTCAGAGAGTAAGCATCCTACTTTTTATTTCAGTTTCAGTGCGTTTCAGAGTAAGAGTCTCTTTCTCAAAATGACAAATGATGGAAAAGAATGAATAATATTTTGGACAACTTTATCTTTCTAATTTTTTAATAACTACAAGAAAACCATACAAAGTTACTGATAACCATAGTTGCATGTACAAATGTTTGATGTCAAAAAGCAGGTTGGACTTGTGGAGAAATGGGCATAATCGTAACCTGTAATAACTTGTATGGAAGCTCAGCAACGCTCCTAACGCAAAATGATCCGAAATCGCACGAAACCTTCAGTTAGTGATTTGCCTGTCTCAACTGTTACTCAATCGTTCTGCAACGTGCAAAAATATCAAGCGGACAGTACCAAGAGGATAAATTTGAAAAAATAGTAGTTGTCATTATCAAGTTCTCTTAATAATCATGGAGAATTAACTTCAAAAATCCATCACCAATGCCAACTTTGAACAATCATCCAAAAGAACAGGCTACATAACTAAGTAGAATCTGGTATTTGTGTACTTATGCACAAAATTGTAATATTCTTTGTCTCATCTTATCTTACATATGTATTAAGCACATAAAACCATTGCTGCTACCCCTACTGAACAACAAAACCGAAATATCGAATTTATGAAGGAAAGGGGCTCTGAAACACCCCCATCAATTGACATAAAGAAACAAAGAAAGTAAAGCAATTTACAAGGTGGATAGATATAGACCAGGTACAAGTTAACCCTAATGGAGCTTTGAGAAATATGATTTATTGGTGTTGGCTAGACGAATCTGGAACAGAGCCACTCGCTTCTGCACCTCTCTCTCACCTACAACAAAAGTAAAAGTAAACACTGGTCAAGTAAAATCGTGATCAGTTTTTTTTTTTTTTTTGAAAAGATTGAAGCTAACTGTTATACAAGTAAATATACATACCCCTTACCACGGAGCTTTCCCACTCTCATATTCACCCTTAATATTTACAAGAGAAAACAAATCATTGAGAAGATATCATGAATGGAAAGCCTGTTTATACAAGATATGTGATCACAGTGTGATACTATATCAGATATCATCATTTAAAGGCTTCAAAAGTCAATGCATTCTTAGAAGAAATTAATATAAACAATCTAGTAACCTAAGTAAAATCACTTAAGAATTAAGATCACACCCCCAAAAAATAAAAAATAAAAAAAGCATTAGCTAAAAACCAATATCTTCCTATCTTTTAATATATTATAATGAATATTCACATTTAAGAAACGCATATTATCAAAAATAGGTTCATTTTATTGGTGTAGGTTATCGGGGAAAATCACATTTTAGGACGGACGGAATACCAGTTTTGTCGAGTTGGTACATAAGTAGTGAGACAAGCCCGTTGACTTACTTGAGTAAACTCAATTAGCTAATCAAGCATAATAAATCCGTCGACATCGACTCGAGTAGTCCTAGCCATTTAAGTAAATCAAGCCATGTAGCAGAACTTCCCAGTTAAACTTACAGCTTTAGATGGACTGGAACTAAAAGCAGTTAGAAGAACATACAGATATCCTTACCCTTTATGAATTCGAAGTGGTTGCTTCATCCACCAATTGATCAATTCTTTTCTCATAGCCCAGCCTGTGAAATAATACATTAGAATGCATAGCAAGATTGTGAAATCAAAGGACTGGTCCTTGATTTCAAAATGAGAATTGACAATCATTCGAAGTCACCGCATTCTGAAGTTAGGATCTTTTTTCAGTATGTAATATCATAATTGTTTTCTCTAGGTGAGATCATTCTTAAAACCCTAAAATTGAAATCCCCTAATGAACCATAAAATGTGAAGCTGAAGAAAATCTGTGAAAATACTAACGATTTGAGGAGGGTAGATCTCGTAGAAACCCTAATCAACACAGAAGAGGCGAAGAGAATCGAAAAATCAAGAAAAGAAGAGCGTTTACCTTGAGAACACCCACAGATGAGAGAGATTACAGGCCGGTGAACCTCTGGAATGTCGGAAACGGCTGACGTCCCTTGCGTTCAAGAGATAAGACAGAACATGGAAAGAGAGATCGAGAAGGAGTGTATATATGGAATATAAAAGGATTGTTTATTTTGTAAGCTGAAGAGTAGAGATATCGAGAAGGAGAGATAGAGATCCAGGTTTCCGTTTATAGAAGTGCTGTTTGAGCGGAAAATTGATATAGAAAGGGGCTATATTTACTTGAGCCTTTATTTATATATAGATAAGCTCAGAGCCTACAAAGTGAGGGTACATATTTCTAGCATAGACTGTAAGCAAATTTAGCAAAATTTGTATTTGCTTTCCATTCAAATCCTTTTCAAATTGCCAGACATTCAGTTTGAATACTTGAAGAGGATTTACAAGAAATACTAGCAGATGTTAGTCTTCTATTTGTGATCCCAAAGTTTCCATCCAAGACCAACTCATCTTGCGTTCTTCTTCCATGAAGTATGAACCATCAATCCTAATAAATAAAGAAAACTTAGAATATAACTTTTTATGGATGAGTGAAGTGAATTATGATCGGAAGTGGTCGTGTTGTGTAGACGTGACAAAAAAAGGGGAAACCGGCTAACCGCCGGTTTTTAACCGGTCAAAACCGGTTAACCAGCAACCGGTTCAACCGTCAACCGCATGTAGCCGGTCCGGTTTCGGTTAGGTGATTCTCAAAACCTTCAACCGCCGGTTATAAACCGGTTAGTAACCGTTAAACGAACCGGCGGTTAAACCGTTTATAAAACCGGCGGTTAACCGATTAACGGCTACTTTTCCAGAATTTGCACCCCCCCCCACTTCCCCATGTCTGACACTGTCCAAAAACGGCTAGTTTTCAAACTAGCCATTAGTTCAGTTAACTTTCGGCCAGAAATGAAAAAAAAAAAAAAAAAAAAAAGACAAAATTGCTTACATATAAATACCCCTTCCCTCCTAGCATTTTAGTTCCACACCTTCTCTATACTCTTTCTCTCTCTATTAATTCCTAAGTCTCTCACACTCTCTCATATTGCAAGTTAGATTGCAGAATTCCAGTAAGTTTTTAAACGATTTCCAGTTAGTTTTTTAACGAGATCACTTTTCTAATTTATTCAGAAAATTCCAGTCACTTTTTTAACCATTTCCTGTCAGTTTCAAAACATTTTCCAGATAGTTTTTAGAATTCCAGTCAGTTTTTTGACAGTTTCAGTTAGTTTTTTTAAACAAAACAACTTTTCTAATTTATTCAGAAAATTCCAGTCACTTTTTTAACCATTTCCAGCCAGTTTTAAAACGTTTTCCAGTTAGTTTTCAGAATTCCAGTTAGTTTTTTTGACAGTTTCAGTCAGTTTTTTAACAAAATATGTTTTTTTCACCATTTTCAGTCAGTTTTTTAGCGATTTCCAGTCAGGTTCAAAACAGTTTCAGTTAGTTTTTTAACAAATGGCCTCATCTCGAAGGAGTGGCAAGGAACATGTTGATTCTTCCTCCCTTAACCCAGAATTTGAGCCACATTTTGATGAAAGTGAGCAAAATGTTGAAGAAAATGTTGCTCAAAGTGGTAGGGGCGGCCGAAGCTGAGCTCGGGGCGTGGGAAGAGGTGGTCAAAGGGGGCAACGTCAACAACGAGAATCCAAATCTGACACTTTCACGATCCATTTCCGAAAAGTACAAATTGATCCCGACGACTTTGTACATTTTCGAGCGGAATGCAACTATTGTACCAAATCTTACCCGTTTGCAAAGGTAATGGGCATGGAACATTGAACTCTCACTTGAGATCAACACATCCCGAAAAACTTGGGATTGATAGTGATCAAGCTCAATTACAATTTGCTCAACAACCTAACAGCCAAGGTACGTCTTCGGTCTTATTTAAGTTTAATAATGTCGTTTATAGGAAAGAATTGTGCAAATTTGTGTGTGATAAAGGGCTTGTTTTTAACTTTGCGGATGATGATTTTTTTGAAAGGTTTATTAGACTTTCTTTAAATCCTGCCGCCTCCAAAGTACCACGTACGACTTTCGTACGCGATATTAAAAAGGTGGTTTTGGAATATAATTTTTTTTAATTGATGTTTTAACAAAATTAGATCAAAGAGTTTCAATTTGTGCCGATGGTTGGAGTGATCATTGGCAAATAAATAGTTATTTGGGTGTTACATGCCATTGGATCGATAATTCATGGACTCTACAAAAAAGATTAATTGCATATGAAAGTTTTGAACCACCTCATTCCGCGGAAAATATTTGTAGAAAGTTGCACGCCATTTTGGCAAAATATGGTCTTTTGCAAAAAATATTTAGTATATCATTCGACAACGCTAGTGCTAATACCGCTAGTATACCGGAGTTGATGCAAATTTGTCAACCGTCACTTGGGGGTAAGTATTTTCATATTAGATGTTTATATCATATCATAAATTTATGTGTTAAAGATGGTTTGGAAGCGTTAGAGAAATATGTTAAACTATAGAGCAATATGTTAAACCCATTAGAGAGACTCTTTATTTTATTGCAAAGAAAAATAAAATTACAAGAAAATGGATTAAATTTTTACGAAGTAAGGGTCTTCCCGAAAAATATTTTTCAATGGATGTTCCGACTAGGTGGAATTCTACTTATAAAATGTTAATTGATGGTTTTGAGTATAAAAAGCATCTCATGGAATTTTTTATTACTATGGGCTATGATATTCCTTTATTTGCTTATCAATGGAACGCTTGCACTAATTTATGTCAATTATTAAAGATTTTCAATACCGCTACTTTGGCTTTGTCGGGAGTTTATTATCCAACTTCCGTTTTGGTAGTTGAGCAATGTGTTGCAATAGTTCGAAGTTTTAAAAATTTACAAAAGTGCAACATTTTAAACATAAGCACTGCTTCCATGAGACAAAAGTGGCTCAAATATTTTGATAATATTCCGTCTCTATTTCTGGTTGCAAAGTTGTTGGATCCCCGTGTTAAATTGACGGATCTAGTTCGCATAATAACGTTTTATTATGCGAATTTATACCCCAATGGGGACGGATTTTACGAAAACCCGACGATTATTGTTGACAACACAAAAAATGATTTGCTGACTCTTTATAATGAGTATAGTGCAATTCATGGAAATCCTTCTCAATATGGCTCAAGTCCTAATGAAGATATTGTTGGTACACAAGATGAGGAGGATGACGATCCATATAGTTTTGTTAATGAAATTTATTCCCAAAAACATCCTAGAACGGCTTCTTCTTCAACTACCACTAGCATTCCGTACGAGTTGGAAGCATATTTCTCTACTAGACATGAAGTTGTACAAAACACTTCAAATCCAACTACTTTTGATATTTTGAGGTGGTGGTCACAAAGGCAAGAAACTTATCCCATACTCTCTTTAATTGCAAAAGAAGTCTTAGCTTCTCCCACTTCAACCGTGGCGGTCGAATCGGCATTTAGTGTGGGAGGAAATGTTTTGGATGCAAGACGTTCCCAACTAACGGTTGAAAATTTGAAAAATCAACTCTTACTTGGTGATTGGGTTAGAGCGGAGAAGAGGGAGCAAGATATGCCTTATGAAGAGGATTTAGTAGATCCACAATACCAATACGACTTGGAAGACTCTACGGGAAGTTCGGAAGGGGACGGAAATTAGATAGTTTTTTTATTTTTATTTTTAGAATATGTTTATTTTTATTTCATTGTAATAGTTTAGTTTAGTTGAGGTAAGGCTCCATTTTTTCTTCCCTTAATTATAAAAGGGCAAGGATTGGTTGTCCCCTCTTTGTAATTTTAATTTTAATTAATAAAATTTAAGGGCACCGTCCCTTTTTTTTACTTAAAAATATTGTGTTATACTTATACATTTTAAGTTTTTAACTTCAAAAAAAAAACAAAAAAAAAACTGTTTAAAAAAAAGGGGTAATACCCCTTTTTTTTATATATAAAAACTGTTTAAAAAAAAAAAAATGTTTAAAAAAGCTGTTAAAAAATAGTTTAATTTTTTTACTTGAAAAAAAACCCTTTAAAAAATGAAGTGTTTTTTTTTTTTTTAAACAAAAATCTGTTAATAAAACTGTTTTAAAAAAAATTAAAAAAGGGGTAACCGGTTTAACCGGTAAACCGTGACCGTTATGCACGGTTAGGCGGTTCGGTTCCGGTTAGGGTTAGAAGGTTTTTCCAACCGCCGGTCATTACCGCCTAACCATAGGTTAACCGTGTATGGTCACTGTGTTGGGGAGATTAGAGATTGATGCTTTCTCGAGTAAGGAGGTGAAGTCTGACTGTGTGAATGTCAGTGTGGAGTAAATGTCGCTGCAACTCTCTTCCAGGGCTTGTCGCTTTGCCTGCATTCCTTGAGTTGTAAATCTAGTCATGATTTTCTCCCGACAGGTAGTGTGTTGAGGTGGAGTCGGCGCTTGGACCGAGAGAAACAACTCCGGAACCGATGCACCGAAAAATGGTGCACCGCTGTACCGAATGAAAGTTACACACGTTATGTAAAACGTTTTCTACACAACGTTTTTTATTGTACTACATAATGTAAAAACGACCGAAATCAGGAGCTAACTGAAAAACGTTTTACATTTGCAGTACACGTTTTACATTTGCAGGAGTTAATTGAGAAACGTTGTGTAACTTTCACATCGGTGCAACGGTGCAGGTAACTCCTCGGTGCAGCGGTTCGAAATCCGTTAAGCCTGAATAAGTATCTTATTGGATCATATTGATCCGATTTGGATCATGTGCGTAAATTGAATTATAACTCATCGCTTGATGATAAATGATTTAGCAAATTCTTCAAAAAAAAATAAAAAAATAAAAATAGGCGTTTCATTTTGAACAAAATTCATGGAAAACTAGACATTCATTTCAGACAAAATAAGTATTCTTACTCCTTTGTCATATAACAAAAAAGTGCATATTAATATTTTGATCAATTTAATTAAATCTCAACAGAAAATCTAATTATTCATATGATATTTTTAATTGTTTTTGTCCAGTTCTTAGAAATTATTCTATTCATTCCTCAATGAGTGTTTATAATAGGACCCTTTATATTATACTCCATCCGTCCCAAAATAATCTTCATGTTTGTTTGACTATTCAAACTTTTTAGGGTTAATGTCAGATTAGGGCCTGAACTGCAGGGGGTGCGTTTAAACGGGGCCTGGTTTTTTTTTTCCGCTAGATCAGGGCTCAATATCTAAATTTTTCGGCAGTTAAGGGCTTTTTGACGGAAATCGTTAGAAAAGTCAGTTAAGTGCCATGTGCCGAGCACGTGATACACGGATTGGATGGGTTTGTAATTTATATATGCAATCTAGGGTTCTAATGCACATTGTGAAACTAAATGGGCTAAAATAATAATGGGCTTGAACACAAATAAAAGACTCCCACCCCCCCCCCCTTCTCCTCTCTGTTTCGCGTCTCTCCCAACGCCGACCTCACCAATTTCGCGTCTCTCCCAACGCCGGCGACTTCCAACTGCCGGCGTCTCCCAACTCTCTCCCTCTCTCTAACTTCCGGCGCTACCCACTCCCTCTCCACCACTAAATCAACAAACCCTACCCCAATCCATCAACACCCCCTTCTCCAGATTTGTTGAAGCCGCACACCCCCTCCTCCCCTTTCAATCGACAACCTATCGGACCCTCACCAATTTCTCCTCTCTCTTGTGCGAGCAGAATCGAGACATTCGAGAAGAATATCTGGTCTAGATCTGGCCAAATTCGCCCACGAAGATGCCGATTTGTTTGAAGCCCAGATTTGGGATTTTTGATTTTTTTCCTCTAAGATTGAGCTGGAAATTTGATTGTAGTTCTAAAGATGTGGTTGTGGGAGAATGAAGGTGGTGGCGGCGGTTTTGGTGTGTTGACGGTGGGGTGGTGGCGGTGGTGGTTTTGGTGTGTTACGATTTGTTTGAAGCCCAGATTTGGGAATTTTGATTTTTTCCTCTAAGATTGAGCTGGAAATTTGATTGTAGTTCTAAAGATGTGGTTGTGGGAGAATGAAGGTGGTGGCGGTGGTTTTGGTGTGTTGACGGTGGTGTGGTGGCGGTGGTGGTTTTGGTGTGTTGACGGTGGTGTTCATAGATGGCGGTGTCAATGGTGGTGGTGGTGGTGGCGGTGGGTGTGGTGATGGTTAGTCGGAATATTATAATCCCTCCGTCCCAAAATGACTTTCATACTTTTTTCTAAGAATATTATAATCCCTCAGTCTCAAAATGACTTTCATACTTTTTTCTAAGAATATTATACTCACTCCGTCCCAAAATGACTTTCATAGTCCCAAAATGACTTTCATAATTTTTTCTAGGAATATTATACTCCCTTCGTCCCAAAATGACTTTCATACTTTTTTCTGGGAATATTATACTCCCTGTTGGGTATGCTTATCACTTAACCCTCCTACATTTGTTAGAATTGATTGATACCATCACCTATAAGTATTTTTACGGACTTTAGGACCTCATGTAAAGAAGTTTAGAACTTCAATCTTTAGCTAAGTCCTTTTTATAGTATAGGCTTAGATGATAGGACTTGAAGCTTTAAAGATCGAAGATCACCTAAGCAAGGATTCATTTCGCTACGCAGAATTTTCTCTGCGCAGGTCGCCACTGCGCATAGATATCTTTGCGCAGACCTCGACCCTACTCAATTTTCAAGATATTTCTTCCTAAACTCTCAAGAGATCTCTTTGTGACCAAGCATGGTGCGCATGCTGCTCATGCGCTGAATCCATGCGCGCCGGCAATGCGCATGCCTTTGTGCGCGGACACAACCTTGGTCAAGCTCCTCATCCCCTGATCTCTCATTCTAGAAAGTTTGGAAAACGCTTAGAAGATGCACGCTTATTAAAAAGCTGAGGCGTGCACAAACGACAAAATAAGCACACTCAGCAAAACCATTGGTGGAGACACGCTTCAAAGAAATATCTCAAGAGAAGACAGCTGTCAACCTTCTAGAAGAAGCTTTGAAATTGGTCTTCATGCTGTCTCCAACGGCTCTATATACCTGCGCACCAATCATATTGTGCCAGGTCATCATCTTTGATCAGAGCCCCAACGGCTATAAAGGACAGCTGCGCGCCAATCATGTTGTGCCAGCTCATTGTCCTTGCTTAGAGCTCCAACGGCTATATTCAAGCTCTCAGCTATAAATAGCCTGCTCATCTTCATTTCCAAGCTGCCTTTGGATTTAGCCCTTTTCATCGGCCCTTGATCATCATCTTTGATCAAGCTCCTCTTGTTGGCCATTATGCTTCAGAGCTCGAGTTTTATGCTTCACTGAAAAACCATGAAGATCTGAAGACTGCTGCTTAGTTTTTTCCAGATTCTTTAGAACAGCCTTCAAGATCTTCAAACCTTCAAAACTCCTGCTCATATCACAAAGCCTATATTACCAGAATTCTTGGTGCTCTTCATCTTTCATATTCATAGAGCCCAGAATTTCTGTCACACACACACCTCTTGAAGTTTTGATCATTTTGATCTAACTTCTTGAGATACACCGTTTAGTCTAGGATTTGTTCTTTATAGATAATAGATCTTGAGTTAGTATTGAGCTCAAATGTTGTAATTTGTAATACTCTCTCATATATAAGATCTCCATTAGAAATCCAAGACTAACCATCTTGGTAGAGGATGTAGATCTTTCATCGATCGAACCTCTCCAAATAGCGTGTTCATTACTTATTGCATATTCCATGCTTAACTTTTTATGAACTGCTTTGTTTGATCTTTCAGATTGCCACTCTTTGATGTTGTAATTGTTATTGCTCATTTGCCTTAGAATCCCATTTTGCGCCACTCTTTAGCCTCATACTTAGCGCGTGCGTTTTTATCTCTGCACAGTATACCCTGCGCAGAGCTGCTTTAAATTTCCGCTGTGCATTTCACACTCTTACCGCGTGCTATACTTAGCCAAAATAAGAGTTGTGCGCATCTGCCATTGAATTGCAAAAGGGTTTGAAAAGAATTTTAAAACGCTATTCACCCCCCCCCCTCTAGTGATTTTCACACCCTTGTTGCCCCTTTAGGGACCAACAAGTGGTATCAGAGCGAACACCTTCATAAAACATGTTTCTGTTTTTCAAGCTTAACAGCTTGGGCGCCGATTCAATATGGCTTCAAATCTAGGGCAATAGCTAACTTTTCACATATTCCTGCGCATGCTCAAACCTCATATCAAACTCAGAAAGCTCTCCAAACCTGGTGGATCCTCAAGCAAAGATCCGTATTCTCTCTCATAAAGACTCAAAGAAAGATGACTTGGTTTACTGCAGAAAGCTAGGACATTACGCTTCAATGCCTTCTTCAAAATTTGAGTACAAGGAAAAGCAACCCTGCGCACAAAGCATCAAAGGTGCAGAATGGTTGATGAGAGAACTGCGCAGAGAAGGAGCTAAGGACTCGGAGACTTGGCACTGAAGACAACTATGCTGACCCTGAGGATGGACTACTCTGCTTAATGGCAAATGCTGACAATGATTCAAAAGTTGTTTCTGAAATGGAACCTGAGCATGCGCCAAGGACAATCAAAGAAAGATCCCTTCACTCTAGTGGAAACGGGACACTTTCACCAAGCAGACAGAATTACAAGCACTATCTGCCAGGGCCAACTTGACAGAAGCTGCATCATCACCAACTCCGCAGCCGCGCAAGGAATCTCTCAAAGTGTGCTGATCTTAAAAGATAACTCTACTGTAGAGCGCAAGTTAATGTTTCAACAAGCAGAAAAGATCTACTTCACTGCGCTCTCTCAAGCTCAGTTGATATCGACAGTGGATTCTAGACACTACTAGAGATGTCAACACTCTTAAAGGTGCGCACGAAGGAAGAGATCACTCAGTAATATATGGTGACAACAACAAAGGGCACATAATTGGATTTGGACTAATCATAAAAGATTAAGTCTCAAGCAACCTGCTCTCCATATCCCAATTATGAGATAAAGTTCTGGAATGCCATATCACTTCAACGCTATGTTACATAAAAAATGGCGTTTCTGGACTAACTTTGCTCACAAGGACTCGTAAGACCAATTTCTAATCTATTTGATCCTACCGCTATAATTTCTATTACTAATCCTTGTTTTGTAGCAATAAGCTTAAGTGAAAGCAGCTAGCAATGGTATAAGCACCATGCCAGCTTAGTAAGCACCTGAGCAGTTTTCCTCCAGCAAGATTGCTCCGATGTCAAAACGCTTACATCCGCTTCACCTCATATGTTTGGACCGCTCACTACCGCGAAGCTTTGGACCAACCTGTGGTATCTCTATGATATCCTGGCTGTTCTCCTAATCTCCAAACATAGAAGACATCAATAGAGTTCAACACTTCAATGGAACAGAATTTATGAACAACAATGTCGCTCAATATTGTGAGAACCAACAAGAACCAACAAATGGTATTCTTCAATTCTCTCTGCAGCTGGAGTCCCGCGACAAAATGGCGTTGTGGAAAGAGTCGCTTGTTGATTGAAGATGGATAACAATGATAGTAGAAGCAGTACTTCTAAATGTATTTCTGGGAAAAAGCTGTCATTGGTGCATGTTTTACTCAGGAATAGATCCCTCATCAACAAAGCCTACATCAATACTCCATACGATCTATGGAGAAAGAGAAGCGCCCAACATCGCTTTCTTCAAAGTTCTTTGGCTGCAAACGCTATTAAGGAAAATTCGACGCCAAAGCAGATGAAGTATTTTCGTTGGGTATGCCAATCAGTCTATAAGCTTTTCATGATCTTAATAAGATAAATCTCTAGTCATTTTAGTATCTGTACATGCTAATTTTTGATAAGCATTCTCTCCTTGAGCCACATCTGGCTCCCAATGATTCTGATGACTCTGCTGAGCTTTTTAGACAGGTGCGCAGTAATTCTATTCCTGCGCAGGACATAGATCAAGCAGATTCAGAATCAATCCATCTCATGCGCATACTATAAATGTTGCGCCTGAAGTTACAACTCCTGATGCGCAAACACCTCCTTCTACGCATGATGTTTCTCCACTTCAACAAATCACCTTTGATGATCGTGATGCTGAAATAAATAAAATACCCATTGATCTTCGTATTCCTATCATCACAATATAGGGATTCGCACATCGAGAGCATCAAACTTTGCGGTGTAGCATTCGTTTATCTCTCATGTCGGATCAAATAAGATTGATAGAGTGCTCCATATTCTAAGATGAATTAATGCTATGCAAGAAGTGCAAGAAAAGCTCAACCATTATTTAGCACTTCAATGGGTGTTCGGAAACAAGATGGATGGAATGGAAGAATCACAGAATCAAAGCAAGAAAGCTTTGTATGGTCTTAAGCAAGCTCCAAAAGCATGGTACAATACGCTATCAAAATTCCTACTAGAGAAAGGCTTCAAGCGCGGTAAAATCAATACAACTCTTTTTATTGCTAAGTATAATGATCACTCCTTACTCGTTCAAATTTATGTCGATGATATTATATTTGGTTCTACTAATGAGTCTCTTTGTAAGCGCTTTGAAAAGCAAATGAAAAGCTGGTTTGAAATGAGCATGATGGGAGAACTCACATTCTTCCTCGGGCTTCAAATCATGCAATTGAATGATGGCATCTTCGCAAATCAAGTCAAGTACACTAGGAACTTAATCAAGAAGTTTGGACTTGAATGCTAAAGCATACGACACTCCAATGGCCACAAGCAACAAATTTAACAGACTTAAAAGGTAAAGTTGATCAGACTATATCTAGGTATGACTAACTCTCCTTTATCTTCTGCTAGCTGGCCAAGATATTATGTTGACTGGATCTGTGCGCACTATCGCTAATTCTTCTGAAGCGCACATAACTGACGTAAAAAGTATTAGATATATTTTTAGCTCTGTTAACCTTGGACTTTGGTACACCAAAGATTTGAACTTTAAACTTGTAGGTTATTCAGGTGCGAACTACGCAGCGTGCACAATTGACAGGAAGAGCACAAGTGGAACTAGTCATTTCCTTGAAAATCGACTTAGCATGGGCAAGCAAGAGACAAGCTGTTGTGTCCATCTCCACTACTGAAGCAGAATATATTGCTGGTGAAAGCTGCTGCTGCAAAGTCTTATGGATGAAGCAACAACCTGTGGACTATGGGATTCATGATGAGAATTATCCAACTCTCTGCGATAATATGTCCACCATAGCAGTTTTTCAATCCTACCAAGCACTATTATCCAGCTCATCAACATCTAATATCATCTCCTCAAGAATTAACAAGTGATCTCTTGAAAGGAGAAAATGGAAATGCTTAATCTTAGCTAACTTGTCCATATGATTTATTGATACTAATGTATTTGCTTGATAAGTGTGCAAAATAGGTTAAGTTTCATGCGCCCTGTGCAACACATGCGCAAACAACTGTCTGCGCATGAAACAACAGTTCTGAGATTTATGGAATCTCTACGCTATCAATGCGCTGCGCATGACTATCCATGCGCAAATCATCATGGACCGCAGGTAAGTGTTCTATTCATTAGATTTTGCACATAGGTCCTTGACTGAAAAGTCAACGCTGAGTCACAAGGATACTTGTGTAATTCAAATTTTCCCGCGCTTTTATTTTTTGAATTTTCTTGGGAAATTACCTTTTTACCCTTGCGCATGTCCCATTGTCTTTAATTGCAAACTGCAATTAATGACAACGCGTCTCACGTATGTCTGCTCACCATTTAATGAGGAAGGTCATGCGACAGCCGTCAGCCTCTTTTCGCTGACACACGCGCGCGCAAAGACTGCGCACGCGCATTCCCCATTCGACCACGTCACTCTGCTAACGTGCGCCCGTCCTTTCACTGACTCACCATGTCGCGACCCCGAACCCGCGGGTCCGGAATACGCGAGCTGGACGTCGACTTAAAACCAAAACTCTAAAATATAGAAGTTAAAGATTCCATTTTGAACCAAAAGATGATAACACAAGGTTTTACAAATACAAGTTTAAAATCAACAAAGTACATCTAACATAAGCTCCACAGCTTATACCCAAAAGAATAAAATATACAATTCTTAATGACGTCAATAATGGTAAAAATATCCCCAAAAGGTTATACATTTAAATAATGTAAACCGATCCATAACAACCTGCCCCAAAATCTCAATCCTCTCGACGTCCTCCCCGATCCGCGAATCCTAATCCTTTTTCCTCTGGGGGGGGGGTTAAGGAAAACAAAGATGGAAATAAACGGGTGGGATAAATCTCAGTGAGTTACTAATGCAACTACATGACATGCTATAATGCAATAAGCAATAAACAATGATAATATCACATAGCATGTAACAATTAACAATCAACAGATAGCAGCGGAAAGTAAACACATAACAAAGGATATTAGCCAAGGTTTCCCAACTGAAAGAACCAAATAAAGGTCGCTGCGCAGCTTCAATAACCAACAATTCATCATCTTCATAATAGCATGAAAGCTGAAGAGGAATCCCCGGTCAGAAACGACCAATCAACCCATCAATCAACCAAACCATCTCATAGTAGCATAAAAGCTGAAGAGAAACCCGTACCGGAACAATAACAATGTAAAGTGCCACAAGGGGCGGGAGCCATGCCACAAAGTCATGCTCCAAAACGATTAGCTAGAATACCCACAACGGAGCTAGCTCATCCCAACCAAGGCCAATCTGGATGAGGACAGAAGGACCAATGGGCGATGCTATACTGGCTTGGCTCGTGACATTATAGCATTATCCATTGCCTGACTCAATACACAATTTAACCAGCTGGACTTTCAATCATGCTAAGAAATAAAATACTAGCACGGTAAACAACTAAGGATTCCAAAGTAGGAACCATACCAAATAATCACCATAAAGATGCAACGGGTACTCATGAAGAGTTTAACAACAACGATAACAAGAGTTTCTCATGAAGAGCACAACAATGATAAACGGAATTTCTCATAAAGAGCACAACAACATTGATCATTAGAACAAGATGATTCCAAGACAAGGCACGTATCAAATACATCCTAAATATGATACCCACAAGTAAATCATAAAGAGCACAACCCAAACGGTCGCTCACAAATGGCACAATGACTATTACCAAAATGACCCTAAACATTTACTCATAAAGATATACTAGACTATGAACTCAACCATCTCATCACACCTGGAATTTCAAAGTAGGAAATCAGAATGAATACACCTTAAGTTAATCAAACCGTAAGTACCCAATCGCCAATTCACGCTTTACCTCGCCCATAACGAACCAATTCTAAACACCCCAAACGAATCTAAAGGTTACCCTTATTAGAACATGATCACGACCGGACTAAACCCTACAACTTTAGTGTTCCAAAACAACCCTCTAGGTACTATAGGATATCTACCTAAAACCTAGACCAAGTCTTATTCTAAAATCAATCCGATCAGTAAAATAACTTTCAATTAAAGGGTCTCAAAGTATGAAGTCCTCACTTATATCCCAAAATGATCATAACAACTCAATAAAGTCACTCAATTGAATTTACAAAAACTTGTTCACAAGGATCGATACAACTCCTCTTAACCTCAAACACCCAATAAAATCCCGAAGTATAAAACTTATAACTTAACTGAACAACCTATACCATCTTGTAGTAACTCGAAGAGAGCTTCGAAAACGATAGTTTTACACGCCTAACACGAAGTCCGGATAAGAAAGTTATGGCCTCCGGAAGATCGAACGAAAAAACGGACAAACTGGTAAAAGAGGGGTGCGCGCGCCTCCATAAAAAGGGATGCGCGCGCCTCCCTAGATCAGAAGGCTGCATTTTCGAAGCAGAAAAGGGTGCGCACGCGCTCCCAAAAACAAGGTGCGCGCGCCTCCTTGCCCGGAGGGGGGAAAATCCGGCCAAAAACTGGTTTTCTACCATTTTTCTTACCCATTTCACATAACAATCCTAAATCAAACATAATCAACCTCCTCCAAGTATAAAGATGAACCCAAAACAACTTATAACTAGAATGGGGACTCAAATAATACCATTTATCAACCAAGATCAAGATTCAAAATCCAACATTCCTAAAATCACCATTTTTTGACCAAAACTCAAAATAAATTCCAAATAAATTCCAAACTCAACCAAACTTCAAATATAACACATCAAGCATAATATAAACATGATATGAACACTTTAGCATAAAAATGGGGGAAAAGCAAACTTACCCGGATTTTTCAAAGTTGTCGGAACTCGAAATTTCTTGGCTTCCTCCGATCCTATCGACGATCTAAACATGATTTCATGTTTTAAGAATGAGAAATAAAGAGAGGAAGATGATGGAAATGTAGAGAGAGGTAGAGATAGAGAAAAACTTACCTTTTTCACCCATGAAGAGAGAGAGAGGAGATGGCTGGGAATGATGGTGAGGAGTGAGGAGAAGAGGGGAGTAGGGGAAAATATTTCCAAATGTTACATCTAGGCCCCTCCCCTTCTACTAACACAAATGCTACACTCCTTACTAACAATTAAACCCAACAATACCACACTACCCAAATGACTCAATTACAATGCTAGGCATTAATTATTATAACACATAAATTGCACACATAATTATTTAATAAATATAATTAGATTAAATAAATAAGCAATAAATAAATAATAATTATTTATTACCAATAAAATAGAGCCTAGTTTTCGGGTCGTGACACACCATTTGAGGAAGTCGACTTGACAGTGACCGGCTTAGGACTTCACAAGCACACGCGCGCATAGGCCTGCGCACGCGCGTTCCCTTCTGTGACACGTGGTTTTCTATCCTGCGCCACTGCACATTTTCTCAAACTTTTATTAGCTATCGTGCGCCTAACTTCTCCTTCCCTACTTAAACCGTTTCTCTCTCTACTTCTCTCTTCCCTCTAATTTTCCTCACTCTCTTTCTAACCTCTGCTCTAAACCCTCATCTCTCATTTCTATTCGTTATCTTCAACCTCAACCTTCCTTCTTTCTAAACCATCTCAATGGCTCCTAAGAAAACTAAAACTCAACCAGAAATCATCATCTCCGACTCTTCTTCGCACTCTGGAAACTCTCACGAAGAAGAAGTAGAACGACAATCAAGGCATCCCACCGTCAAAGACATGGGATGTTTCACTATAACTTCTTATTTTTCCCGCCATTGTTGTTCTTGGAGGTCTCAAGACTCCCTTTTTCGATGTCTCCCTTATTTACTGATCATTTTTGAAATCGATCGTTGTGTTGTGTTCGTATTTGCCTGATCTATTCTTTCATGTAGTTTATTTCATGATCAATGGTCGTTACATGTGTTTTTTCGTCAATTTCTGAGCTTCGTAACTTCCTTAGCAGTCGAACCGTTTTTCTGAATTTCTGGGCTTGTTTTAATGTCGTTGACCATACTTTTTACATGGTTGACTTCGTCCTGTTCACGCCGTCATTTCGATGTATTTTTTGTTGAATTTTATCAAATTTTGTTTTTCTGTATTCTTGGGTGTTCTTCATGCTCTTAAATATTTCTTTTTATATATATTTTATTTAAGTCTATTATTCCCCCTTATCTTTATGCTCTGCGCATAAGTTTCCTGCGCATATAGCTATATCTATTTCTCTGCGCACACTTCTTTACTAATATTTATTTTCTGTGCGCACGATCCCTCTGCGTATGCATTCTTATTTATTGCGCACCCTCTACTTTCTGCGAATAGTTTTTTTTTATGGAACTCGTGCCTAGGTATATCTGCATTACTTGCATATGCGCACAGCTCCATAATCAATAGGTTGTCTAATTCTATCTATTGTTTTACGCAGGGACACGTTTATTTCATTCTGGGTTGGGAACTTATTCAAGCTGATCTCTCTTTAGATGCGATTGGTCGTCATCTGCTTCATCTTCTCAGCACCTCCGGCATTCTTCCATTATTCACTCTTGAGCAATCCTTCATAGTGCCTGCTCTCTTAGATGAATTCTTCAGGACAGCAAGAGTTGTTCCTGCACAACTTGAAGGCAAGACAACAGAAATGATCATGGCCACCGTTCAGCGCTGTGATATAATGGTTCACCCCAATCACATTCGCAGCCTCCTAAAATTCAATGTTGATAGTTCTTCAGTCAACTATGATGAGGCTCATCAAAATGCGCTTGCACAGAAGCTCATTGGCATCCTTCTCTCAACAAGAAGGGCCAATGTATAACCGAAAGGAATTTGGTGAGGTGATGTATCACCTATGCACCCTAATTGGAGACTCGCTCAACTGCAAGAATGGAAATAATGGACATTTCATCTCTAAGCAGTGGGAATACTGCGCAGCCATCTTCAACGAAGATCAACTAGACTGGCCGCAGATAATCTTCAATGAGATTGTGAAGGGGATGACCAGCTATGAAAAGAAGCTGAACGCAGGAAAGACCAAATACCGAACTCACTGCAGACTGCTAACCAAACTCCTATTGACTTATGGTGAACTGGCCACCTATGTTGAAGAAAAGTCAATCAAGAAGCAGTCTTGCGACGCAAAGTACTATTCCAGAGTACACCTCCAGAATTTGCGCAGTGAGATAGGTAACGCCGATTACTATGAAATCTGGCTGTCTGATGCCGCTCCCAACAAGGAACCCTGGATAGGCCCAATTCCTGTGGTCAAATCCAAGAAGAGTGCAGGACGATCTACAACTGATGCTGCGCAAGAAACCGCAGAAGAAGCGTACAATCGCAAGGGGAAGGGCATTGCTCCGCCCAGTAGCAACAAGCTCAAGGATATTCCTTTGGTTCAATCCACCAAAGGGATTTCTTTCAAAGAGGCTGATCCTTCCAGCAATCCAGCTCCTGCTCCCTCAAAGCCAACCACAATGAAGTGCAAGGCTGCTTTCCGTGGTGATTCAGATGATAATGCTGTTGAGGGGGAGCAGATGCACAAAGCCTCTCAAGAAGCCATCCCCAGTGCTGATATCGCACATATCTCTTCTCGTCTCAAGCAGAAGGTGCGCAGCAACGCTAAAGGATTGAAAAAGCGCCGCACTAGTTCCGCAGCCACCGACAGCAGTGATTCTTCTCCAGTTCATCCTTCATCTTCAGCCCCGAAGTCTCCTCCTTCCTCCTCAGCTGAGCTGCGCCAGATCGTGCAGAGCTTGCATTCTGTTCAAGCGAATCAAGTCGCTACGCAGCTGCAGCTTAATCAACTCCTTACTGCTCAAACTGCTTTATTATATCGTCTTGATATGCAGCGTTTGGAGATTGATACCATTAAGGGGAGAAAGCTGCCAAAGAAGAAGCAAAGGCAAAGGAAAGCACGGAGAGTGCTAAAGCAAAGGCAAGTCCATCTGAGCCTGCGCAAGAAAAAGTTCCTATCACTTTGGAACATCTTATCCTGGACTCCCTGAAATCCATCAGCGCTCAGCTTGAAAATGTCAGCGCACAACTCAAAAATGTGTGCACCTTTGGAGCGCTTGATGGTGGACTCAGGGACATTCTGAAAAAGCTCAAGAAAACCCTTGCTGATGGGTTACATAGAGGATTTGATGACCTTCAAGCTCAGATGGAGGCTCAGATAGAGAAGATTGAACAAGGAGGCTCTGCGCATAATATTGAAGAAGTGCGTCGATGCATTGCTAAGTCCATGACAGATTTTTCTTTGGCTTCAACGACAAATTTGACTACGCAATGTTAGACATTCAAGCAAGCGTCAACACTCAGCGCCTCCATACCGACTCAAGATTAGAAGCTACGCAAACTGCCATCCTGACGGACAGCAGGGCAAGGTTCAGAGAGCTAGTGGATGACAACGCTGATATGCGCAGAGGAATGAACACTTATGTTGGAAAAGCTGTGGAGTTCCAGGACAAATTTCAAAATTTAAAGGTGGAACTCATGAACAAATTTAACGGTCTTCAGAATGAGATGCGCGAAGCTCTGCAACAGATCAACTTAGATTAGATTTCCTCTGTAAGTATTTTGTTATTTTTTTGGAACCTTTTCGATTCTCGTTGCGCAGTATGTTTTTTTATTCGCTTTTATTTTGTGCGCTTCTGTTTTTGTGCGCACCTCTTTTGATTTTCCTCTTTAAAACTTGTAATCTGTAACAGTCAATCCTTCAAAGTTTTAATGAGAAGAATGCATCATAAAGCTTTCACAAAAACCTTGTTCAATTCAAATCATTTGTTTGTGGAACATTGAATGCATTATTACTTAAACTCATGCGCATAATCTTAACTGCTCATGTCTTCTACGCATGATGTTTAAACATTCAGTTTAAACGCATACTTAAAACTTCATCTCACATTATTTGTATGCTCTGAATGACATTTCTATCTTTCCTATCTTGTAAGTTTTTAATCTTTTGGATAGATTAGAAATCTATAGCACTGGCTAGTGTGTGCATTGACTTGAGGCATGATTTACCATTCTCATTCTTATGGATATGTTATTATCAAGTACAATGAATTGCCTTTGCTATAGTAGGTAATGGCATCAATCATTTAGGGGGAGATTGTTGGGTATGCTTATCACTTAACCCTGCTACATTTGTTAGAATTGATTGATACCATCACCTATAAGTATTTTTACGGACTTTAGGACCTCATGTAAAGAAGTTTAGAACTTCAATCTTTAGCTAAGTCCTTTTTATAGTATAGGCTTAGATGATAGGACTTGAAGCTTTAAAGATCGAAGATCACCTAAGCAAGGATTCATTTCGCTACGCATAATGTTCTCTGCGCAGGTCGCCACTGCGCATAGATATCTTTGCGCAGACCTTGACACTGCTCAATTTTCAAGATATTTCTTCCTAAACTCTCAAGAGATCTCTTTGTGACCAAGCATGGTGCGCATGCTGCTCATGCGCTGAATCCATGCGCGCCGGCAATGCGCATGCCTTTGTGCGCGGACACAACCTTGGTCAAGCTCCACATCTCCTGATCTCTCATTCTAGAAAGTTTGGAAAACGCTTAGAAGATGCACGCTTATTAAAAAAGCTGAGGTGTGCACAAACGACAAAATAAGCACACTCAGCAAAACCATTGTGGGAGACACGCTTCAAAGAAATATCTCAAGAGAAGACAGCTGTCAACTTTCTAGAAGAAGCTTTTGAAATTGGTCTTCATGCTGTCTCCAACGGCTCTATATACCTGCGCACCAATCATATTGTGCCAGGTCATCATCTTTGATCAGAGCCCCAACGGCTATAAAGGACAGCTGCGCGCCAATCATGTTGTGCCAGCTCATTGTCCTTGCTCAGAGCTCCAACGGCTATATTCAAGCTCTCAGCTATAAATAGCCTGCTCATCTTCATTTCCAAGCTGCCTTTGGATTTAGCCCTTTTCATCGGCCCTTGATCATCATCTTTGATCAAGCTCCTCTTGTTGGCCATTATGCTTCAGAGCTCGAGTTTTATGCTTCACTGAAAAACCATGAAGATCTGAAGACTGCTGCTTAGTTTTTTCCAGATTCTTTAGAACAGCTTTCAAGATCTTCAAACCTTCAAAACTCCTGCTTATATCACAAAGCCTATATTACCAGAATTCTTGGTGCTCTTCATCTTTCATATTCATAGAGCCCAGAATTTCTGTCACACACACACCTCTTGAAGTTTTGATCATTTTGATCTAACTTCTTGAGATACACCGGTTTAGTCTAGGATTTGTTCTTCATAGATAATAGATATTGAGTTAGTATTGAGCTCAAATGTTGTAATTTGTAATACTCTCTCATATAATAAGATCTCCATTAGAAATCCAAGACTAACCATCTTGGTAGAGGATGTAGATCTTTCATCGATCGAACCTCTCCAAATAGCGTGTTCATTACTTATTGCATATTCCCTGCTTAACTTTTTATGAACTGCTTTGTTTGATCTTTCAGATTGCCACTCTTTGATGTTGTAATTGTTATTGCTCATTTGCCTTAGAATCCCATTTTGCGCCACTCTTTAGCCTCATACTTAGCGCGTGCGTTTTTATCTCTGCGCAGTATACCCTGCGCAGAGCTGCTTTAAATTTCGGCTGTGCATTTCACACTCTTACCGCGCGCTATACTTAGCCAAAATAAGAGTTGTGCGCATCTGCCATTGAATTGCAAAAGGGTTTGAAAAGAATTTTAAAACGCTATTCACCCCCTTCTAACGATTTTCACACCCTTGTTGCCCCTTTAGGGACCAACACTCCCTCCGTCCCAAAATGACTTTCATAGTCCCAAAATGACTTTCATAATTTTTTTTCCTAGGAATATTATACTCCCTCCGTCCCAAAATGACTTTCATACTTTTTTCGACGTTACTACGAAGGAACTTTGACCAATGATTTTAAGTTAATATAATTATTCTAATGAAAATCTAAAATATGTTATTGATAGTATTGTTGATGCTGTGTCAATACTCAATAGCAAGTTTTAGATTTTCATTAGTGCAATTGATTTAAAATAAAAAGTAATATATTATGTTCATAGAATAAAATTTAAAATTATTTATAATTTTCTTTATTTTAAATTTATTATTTAGAAAATAATCTAAATCCTTTTATATTTAATATAGTTATTAGATTAATTTTTTTAATAATTTTGATTTTTTAATAAATTTATTTTATATATGATAATTACTTATTACTTATTTTATTTTATTATATACTTGATTATTTAGAAAAAATATTTATTTCATTTTTAAGCCCTCTAAGTTTCAAAAATTTCACTAAAACCCTTACTAACTAATATCATTACAAACCCATCCAATCCGTGTATCACGTGCTCGGCACATGGCACTTAACTGACTTTTCTAACGATTTCCGTCAAAAAGCCCTTAACTGCCGAAAAATTTAGATATTGAGCCCTGATTTAGCGGAAAAAAAACCCAGGCCCCGTTTAGACGCACCCCCCTGCAGTTCAGGCCCTAATCTGTCATTAACCCAACTTTTTAAGGATATAAACTCTTGCTTCACTAGCCATATTTTGCTTAGGCACTTTTAAGCCCAAATTGTAGAAATAGGAAGAACTTTTTGGGACAATGAAAAATGACAAATGAGAAAAATCATTATGGGACGGATGGGACGGAGGGAGTATTATGACAGACGTTCTAACAAAGTGTTCATTTAGTAGGGGATGGAGGGAGTATATGAAAACATGTCCCCTTCCAACTTTCTCTTCCACAATACGACTGTATTTCTTCCGACCCAAAACAAATTTCCAAAATGTTATCGTACCAATGGTATAAACAATGTATGTATGCATGAACAAGTAAATCTTAAAAACATTAACCAGTCAACAACTATGACGATTTTTTAGGTGTGTGTGAGAGGAGGGAGGAGGAGACATGAAGCAACATTCACAAACAGGAGACTCAAATTGCATAACAATCATATTCGTGGACACGGGTGATGGGCTTGCCCCGTCCCGCCCATAGGGAGGCAAACCATTTACTCTCTCAACGAGATCCGTCACACACAAGTTAGTCTGCTAACTTAATCGCTTCAAGCGATTAAGTTAGCAGACTAACTTTTTATCATGAAATCACAAGTGAATTTCAAGAGAAAAAAAAAAGGGGAGAAGGCAATTTCTGTGAATATCAAAAAAAAAAAAAAAAAAAAAAGCTAATTATATATCGGTCAAGATTAACGATGAAACAACGACAACATAAGCAAGAACGAAAAAGAGAGCTATCTGAACAAAGAACTTGGGGTTGTCTCGCATGTTTGGAGATGTAACCGCTCTGCAAATTACGAAACGCTTCTTCATCAAAACTAAACAGAATGAACAAACTAGACAGAGAAAACTGGGTTGAACGGAATGAATTTACCTAGCAATACGTTGAGAAAGTCGATGAAAGGGTAAACTCTGAATAAAGACGATACCAGGTCCTGTTAAAACAGCTGTCACTAGATTTTCTCCCTGTAATCAACAGAATAGAGATGGCATCAGGAAAATAAGGGGCAACCTAGTGCTACAAGATCTCCCACTATGTGTGGGGTCTAGGACCGGCCCCGCATGGACTTACTGTACAAGAAGATGGCATTAGGAACCCATGATAAAAGCAATAAATGAAAAAGATGCACAATAAAGAGTTATCGGTTTTTATAACGTGTGCCTTTAAGGCACATAATAAGATTTAATTATAGGATATAATCTATGTAATTATAGCAATTTTACTTAAAAAATCTCAACATATTACTAAATGTTGCTATAATTACAAATGAACTTTGAGCAATAATTTTATGTTAATTTAGTTATATTATACTAATGGAAATCTAAAACTTGTTATTGATATCAATATCAAGTTTTAGATTTCCATTAGTATGATATAAATAAATTAACATAAAATTATTTCTCAAAGTTCATTCCTAGTAATAACAAAAAAAAGTGGGAACATCTTTTTGGGACGGATGGAGTATAAAATAGCCCAGTCAACGTCACCCACTTAGTAAAAACAGTCCACTGATATGAAGTTGGCAAAATTCTTGGATTATTGCCAACTATAACTTTTCATCATATATACTTGATGAGTGAATAATACGCTCGAGGATTGTCATTTATATCCTGAATTGCATCATCGATATACCGGAAGAGTTCTGATATGGATACGGAATTAAGTATGGAATACTAGCAATAGAGATTGCTACTTACAAAATACCATTGACATGAGTGCTTCTGGCAAAGCAAGAAGATAAGGAAAATAGTAAGTTATAAATAAAAATAAATAAGGAAACGCAAATTACCCCAAAGACGACTCTTCTTATAGGACCGTTATATTTGATCTGTACATTGACTGTTGATGACACCGCAACAATACTGGCCACGTCAACTGAAAGTACTTCACCCACCTCGAGATTTTTCTGAACAACTAACACCATAAAAGAAAAAATGAGGGCGGAAAACAGGCCAAACCATTCATCTATTGACAATATAAGCAATCAATTGAAGAAATATGTTGATGTAAACTGCATAAAATCTTTGCTTCAAGGCCCAGAAAAAGCAGCAGCAAGCATTAAAACATGAACCCTACCACCATACAAAAAATTATGCAGGAAATGTATATATCAAGTAATAAATATACATTGAGCTGTAGCAGTTAAACAACTGATCATTCCCAAGATGTCTACCCCCTCCTTAAGATGATCCACTTCCGCCCTATTAATTCATCTTATTGTCTAGATAGAAAAGATGTGAAAGGATGCTCTAGGTCATTTACCTTTTCAGAAGGAAAAGACAAATACAAAGTATCTCCCTGACCAAAATATTTGAAATTCAAGCACGTGTTGTCTTACAGTTGCAGCTCTTTCGAAACCCAAATGATCTAAGGTGTTACAGATGCAAGTTCCAAAAAAAATTAGTTAATATGAGTTGGTAGAGTAACAAGGTATCACCCCAACTCTAGTTAGGTGAATCCGAGTTCAAATCATTTATTCCGAGACACACTTTGGCACCATGTTTTTTATTGTGAAGCACTTTGTCCGTATGTGAGTGGGTCACATGTGGAAGCACTAGGCTTGATATTGGGGTCCTCTATGATATTAAAAAGTTTTAAGATGAGTTGGTATATTATCGAAACCTTGCTATGAATGTAGCTTTAAATTAACAGTGCCCCTCGCCTCTTTCGGGTCAATTGTTAAAAGAATCTTAATTAGATGGTTTGAAGAAGATTTTCCATGTCTATATTGTCTATATTTTGCTTAAAGTCAGCTATATAACTCTTGAAAGATGTATGTAAAGGCATTAATTTAGTACATACCAGATCCACCCCCAACCACGAATGCCAAGCCTTGGCCAGATAGCTTCTGTCTCAGAAAGCCCTACAAACACCAAAAGGATACCATCAGATATATCAATAAGATTCACAAGATCATGAAGAGTGCTGGATGTTAAGCACTCGAACATAGTTCAAGGCTACCAATCTCACCTCTACACCAGCTACAACATTGCGTGCCCTATGGTCAACTGTATTATTGACTTTCACATCATTGATGGAGCAAAGGAATGCATCTGGCTACAAAATGAAATAATTAAGTCACAAGTAGATCCAGCTCAAGAAAAAAAAGATTCAAACCACAAAGATGTCAAAACAAAATTTTAGGTAAACAATGAAAACGAGTTAATGAATCAAATACCTGGCACAACAATTCACCACCAAATGTTGCCAAGTCAAGCTACAAAATAAACGGATATTTTGTCATATGTAAGACTCCAAAACAAGTAAAAGTTGTCAATATGCACTAAAGCATGGAATGATACAAACCGGAAGAATTCTTGCTAAAGAAGGTGCAGCAAGGCCAACAAATCCTTCACTAGAACCAGAATTTTGGAAAACTATGTTTATTGTGTTCTTCCCGAAAAGCCACTGCCACATACCCCCTTCATTTTCTGGGCCATAGACATTTTCCATTTGTATGGATCCAGACATGTAGCACATGCAACCTGCAGACGGTATTAATACCATTGGTTCCTTGGACATTTAGATAGTAAAAATATGAATAAAAGAAAGGGCAGCCCGATGGACACACCAAACATATGCACAGTCCACCTTCGCACTAAGTGTCTTACGTTTCATTTTGGGTGTCCAAAATTTGTGTCCATTTTCCAGAAGTAAATAAATCATATACTCCCTCCGTCCCACCTCACTTGAGACCTAAGAGGTGGGCACAATAACTAAGAAAAAAGAATAAAATATGGAAAATGTGTGGTAGAAAATTAAGAGAGAGAATGAGTGGGGTTAATAGTAGGTTGGTTGAATGAATTGAGTGGTGGAAAATGAAGAGAGAGAATGAGTGGGTGGGGTAGATTGAATATAAAATTATAAAAAGATTACCATTTTGGGGAGTCTCAAGTGAAGTGGGACGGACCAAAATGGAAATAAGTCTCAAGTGAGGTGGGACGGAGGGAGTATGCAACAGCCCTAATTAAACTTCAACATATGTTCTCTGTTAAGTACTAATACCACATCCTTTTTCAGTGAATGGCACAGGATATTAAGGAAAGTGCAGCTAATAAAGCAAGGAGCTAAAGAAAGAGGCACCCTTCTCTTTTTAACCCCTCTTATTCTTGTTATAAGTCCTTGAATAGGACAATGGAACGGGCAGGATATTATCCAGATACACATAAAAAGATACGGAAGAAGATGGGTTTAGCAACGGAATTCATTCTGAACATTCAAAGCAATATACCAGGCTTTGCGATAATCTTCTCCTGTGGTTTCAACATAATCTGGAAAATGAAAAATCAGATCCAAAAAGGGAAGAATTAGGTGACTAGTGATGACGGAGCAACATATCGCTTCTGAAAGGGAAAGGGTTCTAACATTACATATATACCTGAACAATCTGAGCTTCACTACCCAGGATTTGAAAAGGTGTAACAGCATCCTGCGGGCTCTATATTCAATTAACCAACATTAGTTACACAACAGAGAAAGAAAGGGGTTATATGTACGGTAAAAGCTTAATAGTTCATTTATATGCTAAAAGAGATTTCTGATGTTATTTTAATCCAAAATCACCATGTTGAGATCCCTGAGGCACTAGTTACGTTTTTCAATTTCACAGGAAAGGAATAAGATTAAATCTGAAACTCTCAAAAAGCCTCACGTTTCCAACCACGAGGAACCTTACATAATTCGAAATGAACTGTTTATTTTCTAATGTAGCCATGCCAAGAGCACGAATAGCAGGTGATATACTTGCATATATATATATGGGAAAATTGCATTTAAAGTCACCCAACTATTAGCGATGAGTGGTTTTGATCACTCAACTCATTTTTATTGCATTGAGTAGCCTATACTAATTTTTTTGTGCATCCATGATCACTAGAACTAACGGCATCCGATTTTTTTCGTTAAATTGCCATGTGCACTACACATGACTGAAATTTTAAGGGTAAAATGGGAAAGTAATGAAAGAGTTAAAGTGTTAAAGGTAAAAGGAGTTAAATACTCAATTTTTTAACGAATTTAACAAAAAATAGATGAATTTCGTATGAAAGGATAATATGATACATATATAAGTGATGGAAACGAATGAAAAAAGAGACAATGACCAAAACGAGAAGAAATCTTATATTCAGTGACCGAATGAGTATTTAACCCGGTTAAAAACTCATTAGTTTCCTATTTTAGCCTTCAAAATCTAGTCATGTGAAATGCACATGGCAACTTAAAGAAAAAATTTGGATATCGTTAGTCCTAGTGATCATGGATGCACGAAAAAAAAACAGTATAGGCTACTCAATGCAATAAAAATGAGTTGAGTGATCAAAACCACTCATCGTGAATAGTTGGATGACTTTAGATGCAATTTTTCCTATATATTAGTATATGTGTGTGTAAATGCACGAAGATGTCAACTATTTCAGAGATAGTCCCTTTATATATCATCAGAACCCATGGAAAATGCAGTGCAATGTGTAGGAGACTTCTAAAGGACTAACGTAGATTAATCCATACCATGAGAGTCAATAATTATCAAGGGGGTCAAAGACACCCACACCAAGACCACTAAGCTTGTCTAGAAGCCTATGGATCACGAAGAGCCCTAACATTTACCCGAGACAACAACAACAACAACAACAACAACAACAACAATAATGCCTTGGTCCCAAAATAATTTGGGGTCGGCTAACATGAATCATCATATGGAATCGTCAACGGAAAAGAGGTGTGGGAAAAAATGATAAGTGCTGCACGGGTTTTGACCAACCAAGCAATTGCCAAGATTATGCAATCTGTAAATTAAAACTTTGCCTGACAGTAAGCATAAAATGTCCAAATGAAAGCAGAACCCTACGTTCATATAGAGAGCAGTTAGGGGACTTGTGTAAATAGGAAGGGACCATGCAGAAAACAAGTATGCTTCTTAAAGGACAGGGAACACATCACGAGTCTTCAGCCATTGCAGAGTTGGTGGGGGGGGGGGGGGGGGGTTGAAGGGGAGGTCTAGTGTAATCAGTCTAGCTCCCAAGCAAATAGACTATTTACGTCGTTTGTATCAATGGCCTACAGGTTAAATGCAGCAACCTTAGCACTGCGTCAAGGCTCGCACATGTGCTTCTTAAAGTAGATAATACAACAAGGTGTTTCAGTATGCAGGAGCCGCTATCACTCGCTCAACTAAGGCAAGAATTTCTTGTATATTTGAGACTAACTTTCAAGGTACTTTATCAATGGTATCGTTCAAAAGGATGGTAAGGACAACCAACCTGGCCCATACATAAGTATCCAGAGTTCATTGTACATACATAGCGTGAGCTTTCACATAATAAATATGCATAATTGAAGAATCAATTGAACTTTTAATATCTTCAATGACAATTACAGTTTGAAATTACAGCTTCTGAGAGTACTGTGTACCATTTTAAAATAACTTTGGAGGGAAAGATCCAACTAGGTGATAAGAGAATGACAATTTTCAATAATATCCAAAATATAACAATAGTGATGTAGAATGTGCGTGTACCCAGAGGGTGTAAGGTGTGTTGACTGAAATATGATTAATTTGACACGTAACTACATAACCTCTACGAGTAAAGGTTGAGGTGGAAGCAAAGAGAGATTAGGTAAAGAGTAATGGCGAAAAGTCTGATAATAGATAGAGTGGTCTCTACTGTCACTAAGCCAAGTCTCAAGCAAGAGACTTGTCCCTATGATCCATTAACAATTAATGGTAGAAATGAAGTTATGACCTCTATTTTTAGCGAGTTAGGGATGATACACTGAGATTCCCTGCTAGGTTTTATCATCTTATCGACCATCCAATGTTCATTAGACAAGTGCCCCATACGTGGGACCAATATTGTCTTTTTCCATCCTCAGTAATCAAAGCATACGGCACATGCTAAACATCGTATTCATGCTCGTGCAACGTCAAACACATACAACAAGTGATACCTACTCTCAACTCTCTTATGAAGAAAAAAAAAAAAAAGACTCAACTCTAGACGCTAAATCAATAACCTTCGAAGTTTCCAGAAAAGACACCTTATAGTGCCCCGTAGGGCCAACCTTAGGAATGAAAGTGCTAAAGTAGGTTGTTAGATGAGGCTTGTAGCTATTTCCATGGAACCCTGAATGATTGGAGGTTAAAATTTGAGGCCTAGCACAACTTCCTACGGTCAACTAAGAGTATCCTAGAAATCCTTACTACAAGCCAGGGTCCTTGGGCCAACCGAACTTCTGATGGCCACGTAAAAGTTTCTCCTTATTAAGTAATCAGACCTTCAGTTAACTTGTTCCCCGGAGACTCTTGCTAGAGCCAGGTGCTGTAGCGAGAACCTAAATTTCGTTACCTATTAGGTTAATTAACTTGGTCAATCCCCCTTTTTAGGCCATGTACATAAACCTAGTATGTTCTTGTTTTCAAGGTCCTAGTTCAGAACTAATAAAGTGATTGTGTGGCAACTCCTCGGAAGTGTCGTGGGACAACCTGACTACATTTGTTGTATTTAGAGGGGGGGGGGGGTTGCTTGAGCGTGGCTGGTCCCTTTTGGATTTCTTTGTAAATATAAATGACATACTTAACGGTTTAAGTATTCCTTTCGGCCGGAGTCCTTGGTTCAGAAAGAGTAGTGAGTTATTATATTGGATGGTGGAAGTAGCATGTCAAAGCTAGGCTTTGGATTGAGGTCATGGGAATGCCAAAAAAAAAAAAAAAAAAAAAAAGAGTGTCCAGATTAACTTTACACAAACTAAAAACATCATAATTAGTCAGTAATTTTTATCAACTTTTCTAGAACCTATTGATTACTGCACTAGTTTTGTTGCTTAATCAATGAGCGCAAAATATAAAACTCAGGCATTTAACAAGGGGCGTAGTAGGAAACAGAAATTACGTGTTTTACTTTAGAAAGTGGACAAGCATTTTGGGACAAGTATAGCCAAGACAATCTTTTGGTACAGAAGGAATAATTATGAAGTTGATAACAATTTGGTGACCTTAACTTCGGTAGTGGCACACGGGTACAAGTTTTTCACCTTTTAGAAGAGCCTTGTTCATTAATCCATTAAGAATGAGCATGAGTCAATATAGTGTCAATATAGAGCACTCCCCAAAATACTTCCTGGAAGATCCCTCAGAAAGATATAGGTATGGAGCCCTAGCATCTCTGGCGAAAACAATTAATTTTTTTAGGGTGACTTGGGAGTGTGATCCGCCAGCAAGATCTTGATCATGTAAATCATGGCTCTCTTAGGATTAGATCATATAATAAGTTTATCCCTCACAAATCATTCACTCAACAACTGAACTTCTAGTCCAACATCTCACACCTACGTTAGCTCCTTTGAGATTCAACATTATCCCGAACATAGTCTTCCAGAGGACTTTCTTTTTCCATCCTCGTTAGCGAAAGCTCTGTAATGCCCAAAATCTTATCCAACTTCGGCCATAACAAACACACCCAAGCAGCAGCCACACAGCCAAAACCAATTGGCAACCTCTTTTCATGTTTATTTTATACACAACTGAAGAGGTAAAAGGGGGGCGGGGGTAAAGGTGCCCTTCTATTCATCAATCTCTTACATGATCGTCCATCTATACTCTCTCCAACACTTTTTCATCATAACAAAGTCTTTACTCCGGGCTCCCTAATTTCCTAACCCAGTAATCTATTCTCAACATCATGAAATTCTCCGTTAATGACCAATTACAGCTCGAGGGTACAAGAAAGATTGAAATCCCACCTCTCAATAAACCTACACAATACCCTTATATGTTCCATATGACATACTCCATCCGTCCCATAATGATCTTCATGTTTATGTTTGACTATTCAAACTTTTTAAGGATATGAACGCTTGCTTCAATAGTCATGTTTTGTCTATGCATTTTTAAGCCTAAATTGTAGAAATGGGAAGAACTTTTTGGGACAATGAAAAATGACAAACAGGAAGATCATTTTGGGACGGAGGGATTAATTATCAACAACTCTCTACATGCTAACAAGTTCACATGTACGCAACTAGATGCTTGAAGTTGACTAATTCCTGTAAGAATCACTTGCCGCCAGTTACATGAATCATTTCCCGCCATTCAATTCTATCCAAAGTAACTTCATCACACACACACACACACACAGAGAATCTCAAAATCAATAATTCTGAATCCACTCATAATTTTGGTGTTCACAAAACAGAAAACTCAAAAATTCATAATTTTGAATTCAACTTTCTTCCCATACACTTTCTCAACAACCAAAAACACACATCAGATACAATTTAACACTTCAAAGTTCTCTCTACTGATAAACATCTAATCATCAAAAAGCTAACACAGCACCAAAACTAAAAAAAATGAAATTAATTGTGAATTTAGAGGGGGGAGCAGTACCTGATAAACAAATGGCTGAATTTGCGTTGAAAAGAAAGGCGCCGCCATTCGAGCGGGAAAATTCTAGAGAGAGAGATGTTCAGGGGAGAGAGAGAGAGAAAACAAAAATCACTAATTTCGAGACACCATGAGAGAGAGAGAAAGGGGAGGAGAGATCTGGGATCGAAAAATTTGAGTTCGTCGTGAGTAGATTGAATTATATTTTGAGTTCCGAAAATGCCACTAACTTTTGGTTAAATCCTCAACTTTTTATGACTGACGACATCGTGGGAAAGGGTTGTTTTGGGAATTTCATGGTGTTCTTTTTTTTTATTTTTTTTTTTTAATTTCGACAGAACTTTGAAGTCTGCTGCCGTTCGGCGGTGGACATGTCAGCATTGAGCTGACGTGGGTGATGGTTATTGGCTCTGGTTGACGTGTTTTTGGAGGGAAGTTATTAGCTGATTTGGGCTTATAGATAGGCCCAAAAAGGAATGCTCATTATTTTGATAAGTTTTGGTATAGTATAGATCTATACATATCTTGGGTTGGGCCAAACACATTTCTAACCATAGTTTGACACAATTTTTTCTTTGTTAATGATTACTCATCCGTTCCAACTAAGTTGAAACATTTATTTTGAAGTTGGGAAATTAAGTATACTAATATTATATTAAGATAAAGGTAATGAGGAAGAGAGAGAATTAGTAAGGAAGGAAAGAGAATGAGTGGAGAATAATGAGTGGTTGGGAGGAAGAGAGAGAATGAGTGGAGGATTATAAAAATAATAAAAAGCTTCTATTTTTGGATTGTTGCAACTTAAATGAAATGCCTTAAATGGAAAAATGTTACAACTTACTTGGAACAAATGGAGTATTTATTTATTTTTAAGAATTAAGACTATTTTAAAGTAAACGGAAAAAATCAAGTGAGAAGAAATGAGATTATTTTGAGTGTTGAATTGGAACTTTGGTTAAACTCAGACATGCGTGTTTTGTTGTTATGAAACAAGCTCAAATCTTAAAATTCAACAATTTGGTGGCTTTTTACAGTTTCATCTCTATATCTTTTAAGTTTGATTTTCAGTTTTACCAAACATTTTAATCGAACATGGCATAAATTGTGATGACGCCATAAAATTTGAGGTCTGAGAGTAGGATAACTGGATTCAGAGTCTTCAACATAGAATCACAACACAACCAAGAACACCGTTAAAACCAGGGTGGATTTGATCCCAGCTTAAGCCATCTGGTGTGAGTAAAATCTATGAGATAAAGCCTAAGAACAAGGTGGTTGGAATACCTTGGGTGTGTGGTTAGGTTTAGAGAGCATACATGTCCCAAGGGGGTATGAGAGGTATTTCTAGGGGAGATAGGAGAGAGAGAGAGAGAGAGATCAACTACTTTCGTCCTTTGCTGGTACACGTGTATGAGCTGATTGGACCATCAGAAAAAGAACAATGTCAAGTGGTGGAGGATATCGTTGAGGGATATAAAGCACAAACCATAGACGGCCGGTTCTGTACCACAAACGTCCATGTTCTCCCATTAATGGGATGTAACAGGTTTGACATTTATGACAGAGATTGTATAAGAACGGAGCCTAACAAGCACAGCTTGGAGGCTAGAGCCTGGAGACATTTGACTTCATGTATTAGAGTGACACGAACCTTTGAGCCCACGGTCTAGTTCACAATACAAGCACTGGTGTTGTTACGCAACGTGGTTAGCATGACTGTACTCAATTTAACAGGTTTGACCGAATGGAGCGATTTCATACTAATATAAAATGGTTTTTTAATCACATTAATCACTATTTTTCTTGGTCTTTTTAAATACTATTTTCAGTCATACTAATATCAAACATTTCTTTTAATCAATTGATAAAGTAAATTGAATAATAACTTGTATAAAAGTAAATTTTATAACAACCATTTGGAAAATAATTCATTTTTTCGTAAATAATTATTTTTTGTTCCGTACAAAAATATTATTTTTCATACTAATAAGAAAAAGTAAATAGTACTTCCATCCGTCTTAAAATGAATATCTAACTTGTATTTAATTTAAGGAACAACATGGAAAAATTACTTTTATTAAAATTTCAGGGACACAATGTATGAAAAAAATAATAGATATTCTTGTTTTTTTTTGGGGTGGGGGGGGGGGAACAGTTATTTTAAAAAGAATTATTTAAAACCACGGGATATCTTTATTTCCGTCTCACCAAATCGTTTTTTTTCCACAGGGGATTGTGATGGCTTTCTATGGGATTGCGGGTCTTTTTATTAGTTGCTATTTGTGGTGCACAATTTCTTGGAATGTAGGGAGTGGTTATGATCGATTCGATCGAAAAGAAGGAATCATGTGTATCTTTCGTTGGGGATTTCCCGGAAAAAATCGTCGTATCTTCCTCCGATTCCTTATAAAGGATATTCAGTCCATCCGAATAGAAGTTAAAGAGGGTCTTTCTGCTCGTCGTGTCCTTTCTATGGATATCAGAGGACAGGGAGCGCTTCCATTGACCCGTACTGATGAGAATTTGACTTCGTGGGAAATTGAACAAAAAGCTGCTGAATTAGCCTATTTCTTGCGTGTACCCATTGAAGTATTTTGAGAAATGGGAGAAAATTGATTAGCAGGAGGGGAAAACTCAAGAATTTTCTTTTTCGATAAATATTTCTATAATATAAGTTAACTGAGCTTTCTTCCGAACCTTCAGTTGAGCTAAAGGAGGTTTCTATGAGCCAAGGATAAAATAAAACTCTTTTGATTTTGGGGTCTTTTCTATGGATATAAATCTACACAACTCAAAAAAATAATAATAACAAGAAGTAACAAATTGAAATAATGGATTCATCTCACAATCAACCATTTGGAAATCAAAAACTTTCGCCCCCTTGTTTCTATCTTTTCGATTTTAAGTCCAATATATCTCAAGAAAAATAGAGAAATACAGACTTGTTAGAATTGACACTTTAGATTCAGATAGATCATATACTCTCAAATGGTTTTTTCAATCGACACGCCTTAATTTCTCTCTTTTTGTGCTCCTTAATGCCCAAACAATTGAATCCCTTATAGGGATTACGGATAACTAGACAATTTATGTCTTGGGTTGCAGCTCATTTTTGATCATGACAATAATATTCTTCAGAAACTTTCCTCCATTTTCTTCGATTCCTGACTTCGCATAGTCAGCGAAATTTTGTCGAAATATTCGATATTTTGATAGAATAATAGAAGGGGAGTTCTTTCGTCTCAAAATCGGAATAATATGCATTCCTTAAAGTAGTTCTTTCGGGCATTCAACGAAAGCAGATACTTTTTGCTGAATTGAGTTGAGATATTGGAAAACAATATTTTTGATTATTTATTCATTAGAAAAAAGCGGATGCTTAGTCAATTTCTAGCCTCTTTCTAGATTCAAGAACTAAGTCCGAAATCAAAACGAAAAAGAGTGAATAAATTCCGAGGTTCGATACCTTAGAATAGAACTCGTGCCTAAGAGAACTATTAGATGATATAGAGTTGACGAATGAAATGTTTTCATTAACAAGTCAGAGGTGAAAAAATGACAAAAAAGAAAGCATTCCCCCTCGTTTATATTTTGCATGTATAGTCTTTTTACCTCAGTGTATCTCTCTCTTATTTACGAAAAGTCTGGAATCTTGGGTTACTAATTGGTGGAATACTGGCCAATCCGAATTTTTTTTGAATGATATTCAAGAAAAGAGTATGATAGAAAAATTCATCGAATTAGAAGAACTTCTCCTGTTCGACGAAATCATCAAGGAATACTCAGAGACACAGAGACAAAACCTTCGTATAGGAATCCACACCGCAATAATCCAATTAAGCAAGATCCAGAACGAGGAGCGTATCCATACGATTTTGCACTTATCGACAAATATAATCTCTTTCGTTATTCTAATTGCTTATTCTATTTTGGGTAAGAAAGAACTTGTTATTATTAACTCTTGGGCTCAGGAATTCTTATATAACTTAAATGACACAACAAAAGCTCTTTCTATTCTTTTTTTTAGTCGATTTATGTCTCGGATTTCATTCAACCCGTGGTTGGGAACTAATAATTAGCTCTGTCTACAAAGATTTTGGGTTTGTTCCGAATGATCAAATTCTATCTTGTCTTCTTTGGATTCTTCCAGTCATTCTAGATAGCATTTTTAAAAATAATTATTTGAAATTTTAACTTAATTTTATGATATGATGAAAAAGAATTATTTAAAAAGACTAAGAATATATATAATAAAAAAACAAATGAAAAATTTCAAAAAAAAAAACCAATAAAAGTAAGTCAACTAGTCAAAAGGTTTTGAAGGGAAATTATGTCATGATATTATTTAATTATGTAGTGACAATAACTCTTCCAAAAAATCAATTGTCCTAATTTCATAGTTTGCATTCTGCACGAAAAAAAAATATGATTAAAAAAATTTAGTAGCAAAATGTAAATGTCATTGTTATTTGTCCACTTGAAATATTTAGTAGCACAAATATATACTTCCTCCCTCTTTTTAGTTTGTTCACACTTTAACTAACATACAAGTTTTTAAAAAAAGTGTTTAATATTAGTAGTTGAGTGGGTGTTGTGAGTATGAAAATTATGGTTGGATATGTTCGTGGTGTTGGAATTATGAGTGGGATACTTGTTGTGAGCATGACAAGTAAGTCTCATTCAATACAAAATAATATACTCACTCCGTCCCATTTCAAGTTTCAGCAATTACCCAAATGGAGTCCCGTTGATTGCTTCACCATTTCCTAAAATGGAAAAAGCATGGGGGCCCACTTGTCATACCCACTAACTTTCCCCTCTCACAAAATTAAAATGTAGGCCCCACTTGTCATACCCACTAACTTTCCTCTCTCACACATTTAAATTGTAGGCCCCACTTGTCATACCCACTAACTTCTTCCCTCTCACAACCTTTCTTACACAAATAACTTTTCTTAATTTGCGTGCATCACCAAAATGGTAAAACTTGAAATGGGACGGAGGGAGTAAAATTTTCGTTTTGGGAGTAAGAATAATCAAATGAGACACCTAAAATAGCAAAAACTTGAATAGACTAAAAAATAAAATATTTGTCTATATACTCCATCTGTCCCAGAAATATAGTCTCATTTTAACTTTTTATGATCAACAAAAATGAACTTTGATCAATCATTTGGTGACGATTTAATCATTCAAGTGAAATTCTAAAAATCTATTTTTAGAATTTCATTGCGAACGTTAAATTGACACAAAGGTTTGTTCAAATTTTATTTTTGTTGACCATAAAAAATCAAAATGTGACTATCTTTCAAGACACAGAGGGAGTATTTTTATTTTATTTTTTTAAAAAGAGAACATACAGTAACTTTGGAAATAATCTATGCAAGGTCCAATCCTTAAACCATCTCTCTCCCCACAAAAACAAAAGAGTAGGGAACACAAGAGGGTAGGAAAGGAAAGACTAAAACTTCCGTGAGACCTGCTATACCCGTCTCATCCATGAGACGATCCATGAGACGGGTCGATTTTTTGTCCCACCCGCCCGACCCACGAACCGGCTCCAGAACCCAGAGGTCGAACCTGACACGCCCCAAGTCCCGGGATTCCCTAATAGAACCTCGAACCTGGTGCGCGTAACTAACAAGAAACAAGAAATTAACGGGAAACAGGAACAATACCTGTTAAAAACAAAACTGACATGATATATATACTCAAGAGTAGGGAGCTAAGATAGCTCACATGAGTTCTAGACCAAGAAAATTAAAACCAAACAAGTTACATACAGCGGAAGACATGCCTAGCAAATAAGCTGGCATCAAGAACTGACTAGAGACAACAAGTACTACACGAGTCTACCCCAAAACAAGCCCAGAGTTTAATTAACTCATACAACATCGTCCTTACCAAAGTATAAAAGGACACTAACTTCGAACAAGAATATCCTGCTGAGTAAGTTCCCAGCTAAGTCGAGCCTCACTGCGTACTATCCCCTGCTTTCCTGGGGGGGGACAATTAAAGAAATAAAGGGTGAGATAAATCTCAGTAAGCTATTAACATGCAACTATATGTCATGTTATCATGCAATACAAGTAGATACTCAACTAAACATATATCAAGTATCATCAAGTAACAAGTATAGGAGAGGCTAAGCCAACCCAACAAGTAATCAATCTCAAGAAAGGTTCAGGTAACAAGTAGTCAAGTAGAGTGAGAGGCTAGACCAACTCACCAAGATGCACATAGGCCTATCACGCATTTTTACCTGAATCCTTCCTTATTCCTCCCAAGAATACCATTTGTTGTCGATGCTTTTCTAGCTGAGGACAACCAAGAACAAGAACAAGAAACTGCTGTGCAGTATATAAGAAGACCTGGTAACCAGTGTCATCCACAAGAACAAGATCCACGAGGTGTTCAAGACAAGAGTTTAGCATTCACTTAGGTCAGGCTTATTGATCCAACCAAGGAAGCTATGCCCTTACTATGGCCGGTAGTAAAGGGTCAAGCGGAAATACAGAGGGACCCGATTGTCACTTAAGCCCCAGCTCTCGCGACAAGCGTGAACCTATATATTTTCGAACAAGCAAGGAGAACCAGCTGGACTCACACAAGAATGCACAAGTAGATGTTTACTTGAACTACGAGAATAGAACTAAGTCCCATATTAGTGGACCAGTCTTTATGCACCATGTAATCATGTATCATGTGCTCACGAGAATACAAGTACACGTACGCAATTATTGCGAATACAAACCAAGATAACAATGGCACATAAGGTGTCCATGTAACACGATCAATCCAAGTAAGAGTCCATTAATAACAGACCTCAAACAAGTAGTAGGGTATATCATTCTATATTACTTTGTCACATGCCAAGTTTGCACGTACATATTCATATCACGTTTAACACATTAAAGTGTCTATCACGATACCCTTACTATCAAATAGAGCCCAATACCTTAGACTCTAAACACGTAGAATAGGTCACATCATACCTAGTCACAGTCATATCTCACGTATATGTATCGCTAGTAATCGAATACATTTTCCAACACATATTGTGTTCTGTAGTTATTCTTATTAACTTAAATCATAGTATTCACGATTATATGAATTATCTTCATATTACACTAGTCCCTATTTTCTTTAGGAACCCATTTCTAGACAAGATATCTTTTTTATTCTTTATATACTTCATTGAGTATATACACGATTAAAACCAATCACTAGCACTTTAGTGCTTATTCATAGCACTTCCAATATACACGTATCAAATTCAAATGTGTAGTAGAGTTAATTATTCTCTATCTAGTTCCATATCCCAACTCTTTTGGTTATTCATACCATGTATCAAGTAATCAAGAAGTAACATTCTATCAAGTAACTATATGCAAGATTTGCATATACACATCAAGGATCTTTCAAGTTTTATTACCATACACATATATTGTGTCAAGGCACGTACAAGATTTTATAATCTTATATTCAAGTCTTAATCCAATTATTTGGATGTTCAAGTCATGTACAAGATTTTATTGTCTTATACTTCAAGTTATTGTCTCAACTTAAGACATTCAAGACATTCAAGACATTCAGGACATTCAAGACATTCAAGACATTCAAGACATATACAAGATTTTATCATCTTATATCCAAGTTCTCAATCCATTTCTTTGGATGGTTAAACATGTACAAGAGTTAATTATCTTATACATCAAGTTCAAGCTAGGAAGATGAATTCTACATCTTTCAGGTATTAATTTCCAATCCTTTTCGTAGGACATTCAAGCTCAAGACATTAGTTGGTGCTCCTAAGGTACACAGACATTAACTTCAAGACACATAAAAGAGTTACTACTCTTATACTCAAGTTATCATTTAATTATGATTCAAGTCCTCATTTCATTTGATCACAAAGGGACTATTTTTCAGTACTAGAGTGTTCTACAACACTATCTAGGCCATCTAGGGTAGTACCCTAAACCTAGACCAAGAATACTTCGGGTTCAAATTAAGTAAATGAGCTATACAACTCGTACTTACAAGTTCTTATTCTTATACTTAATCAATTCCATGTCTCAAAACACCTATTTAGGTGCCTTAGACAAACACCCAAAACACATTAAGTAATTAAAGTGCGCTTTGAATAGCTCTCTATGTCTAGCTTATTCAGCTTCTTTCGGATCTTGATTTCGACTCTCCTATAGAAAGTTATGGAGGAAACAATTCAAGAAGGAAAATCAGAATTTCCACTTGGCACGACCGTGCGTGCAAAAGTGGCACGACCGTGCTATCAAGGTCGAGAGGTTTTCACACAAAACTCATTTTCGGACCGACCGTGCCAAATAAAGGCGCACGACCGTGCTAACACTGTCGAGGAAATTTGCCTAAAGGTGATATTTGGCACGACCGTGCCAAATAAAGGCGCACGACCGTGCTCGGTACAATTTGGTAGTTTTCCCCTGAGTTCAAACTTAACAATTCTCCGACCCAAGCGTAGGAGTATACTTTTACTATCCCTTAGGCAATACCCGAGACACTATTTCAAGCTCAATTCATTTCTTTTACCGTCCCATAAATAATAGGATAATTTCCTTTTATTCCAATTTAATATTTCACCGTCCCCAAAAGTATAAGTATAATTTTCTAATATACTAGTATAAACATTTAGGGATATTTCCATTCATTTCCCCGTACCACAAATAATGGTACAATTTTTCTAATAATATTTAAATCAAGTTACTATTTTACCGTCTCACGAATAAGAGTATAATTTTTCAATACTTTTCAATTCATTTCCAGGTGCAAGGCTTCAAATACTTTTTCATACGAATACTCCCTTCGTCCCAAATTAACAAGTATCACAAAAATTGCCCAAAACACAATTTTAACAAGAACAAGTATCGGGAATAACATATATGCATGTTATTACAAGTAAGGGGGAGTTAATAACTTACCTAGTCCGAAATCAAGTTGACCCAAATTAATTTCTGTTCGGCAGGAAACGCTCTATTCATTGCCACGAATATTTATCCGAGACCGGAATCACGAACAGAGGGATAATTAAGCTCGAGGAGTCGAGAATAGGAAGAATCCTAAACTTATCTTTTTACCCAGAGAGAGTGTACGAGAAAGTTTGAGAAAATAAGCTTTCTCAAAGAAAGCAACTAGAAGATATACTTGCAATTATCCAAGAATTGCAACTAGGCCCCTCAAGTTCTAACTTTGACAAAATGGCCCCTAAACTTTCAACTTTGACATTTAACCACCTTAATTTTCTAAAGTAATTAAATAATTAACTCAAATAAAATAGCATATAAATATGCTAGTTAAGAATTTAACAAGCAAGTCAAAAATTTAACAAATAAGTTAAATATTTAACGAGATTAAGGATGGGCGTTACAGAACCTGCCACGTGGCTGCCTCTCATAGGCCCATTTTTTTTTTTTTTTTTCGGTTTGTCAAAAGTAATAGTTACTATAACATAATGTAATGACTGTATACATATAAAGTAACAGTTTGTATACATAAAAGTAATACATATATATAGAAAAGTAACAGTGTTTTTTTTTTTTTTTTTTTTTTTTTTTTATGTTTTCTTCGTTTGCCAAAAGTAATACGTATTACAACTAAAATGTAACGAACGTGTTACTTATATGTAATAATGTTTATACATAATTGTAACACATATGTATAGAAAAGGTAATAATTCAACCATTTACATTTTTAGAGCTAAAAACACTTGATTAGTGTTACATGTAAAAGTATTACATTATCTATAGAAATATGTTATAATTTCTTTTATTAAAGTGTTACATTTACTTGTACAAACAATTACATTCATATATATGAGTTTGTTACTTTTCAAATGTTACTTTCTTTCAAAAAATTAAATCAAAATACACAATATTTTACATTTTTGCAAAAGCATTATTACATTTCATTATAAATGATAATTACATTTAGATATTGTTTGGGTTACATGTAATTATAGTTAGTATTACATTTGAAAAAAATGGGTAAAATGAGCTTTTGTTTTTGTAAAACAGGTGTTACATTTACTTATGAACAATATTACTTTATAAGTATTCAGTCATTACATTAAGTTATGGTAACTATTACTTTTGGTCAACGGCTGAAAAGCCGAAAAAATATATAAAAACTCAAAAAAAAAAAAATTGACCTCTGGGAGGCTGCCACGTGGCGGGTCATGCCCATGGGTCATGGGGCGACCCGTCTCATACATGAGACGGATCCCCTTGTTATCATGGGAGACCACCTCGAAAGGAAAAGAGGAGTGAGTGCGTTATTAGGGCATCTTGGATTGAAGATGGTGGAGGAGGCGACGACAAAGAAATACGTACCTAAAAAATTGACAAAAGTTGAATTCTTCGGGGTATTGTTGTGGACGACGCTTAACATCATTTGGGGTACGCGGCAGAGGCGTATCTACACCAAAAAGTTTGGTGTTGCCTATTCTTTTCAAAAAGAGAGAGAGAGAGAGAGAGAGAGAGAGAGAGAGAGAGAGAGAGAGAGAGACTGACCTAGTAACAGGTCGAGAAACCTGAGGGAGGGGTTTGCCATCAACTCCACGAATAGTGACGAGATTCCCAATTTCACCAAGTGCTCGCCGGTTTTTTCCTTCACGGCCGGCCACCACTTTTGGTTTGACACCTCCGGCACCAGCTCCATCTGTTGGTAGTGGTGCCCTAGGCACGTTTAATAAACGTTGTAATTGTTATCATTTATTTCATATCAATAAAGAGATGTTTTGATTATTATTATTGTTCATGTTTACTTATAATAATCTCCGTCCCTAGTACTTGTTAAGCACTAGTATAAAGGCTAAATGATCATGGGATAATCATGTTAGATTTATGGTACTTGTTTGGAACAAGGTACTGGACATAACCCGCTTTATGAGATTTATGTCATGGTCTATGTCATACATATATCTCATATTAGTTATGTCATTTGAATCCTTAGACATGAAGTTATTATAGTCTTCCACTTGATGAACATTATGTTTGACATATTCAAACGCTACTTTTAACCGAGTAGTTATAAAGGGTATGATTGGCATAATCGGATTCACGTAGGGAAGAATAATAAGCTAAATGGATTTGTCCCTCCGCGGAGAGATGCAAGCTTGGGCCTCTCGTAGGAATGATGTTGATGAAATGTTCGGCCGGACTCAAATGAATTGATTGGATCAATGTCATTTGGATTATCAATATATTCGGAATCGAGAAAGTATTGAACAAAACAAGTTGACTCTTTGACCATGACTTGTGTTCAATGATATCGTGGACAAAAGGATTATGACATATTCTAAGAGGAATGCGAACTTGTATCTAGTTATACTAATTGGGTAGGTATGACGGTTTGCTAGAACCTAATCATATCTTATGGATTCATGTTTGAACTCATTACCAACTTAGTATAATCCTAGAGGGTCACACACAATAGAACGAATCTTTAAAAGGACTACATTGGAATTTTGGAAATTCTGGACTTTCTGGGGAAGTGGGCGACCGCACAGTATGGACTGGGCGGCCGCACACTTAGCCCATTTTTGTACCAGTTTTGTTTCAGATAGTTGTGCGACCGCACAGTGCATTCTGGGCGGCCGCACAGTACTGTCGGGTGGCAGATTCCTAATTTGATTAGGAAACGAATTTGGACGGATTTTGACACAAGTTTCCTATTTGGAATAGGTCATACTTGTGTATAAAAGACCAAATTCGGCCAGCACTCAAGGCTAATGATTTTGTGAGTCTCAAAGAGTTTGAGAGAAGGTTTATTTTGTTCCAAGACATTCTTGGTTGAGGAACAAAATAATACACAAAATAAATTCCAAATAGTTCTTTTGATTGTGAAAAAGTGTTTCACAATTTGGTCTAGCAACCAAGATCAAAGAAGCTCCTTTGATATTCGTTCGAAGTGTGGATACCGCTAGAGGGTGAAAATCATCATCTTCAAAGTTCGTGTTCAAGCTTTGTGATCGTGATCAAGTCTTCAAACCTCCACCAAAGACCAAGAGAATTTGATAGCCATCAAGGGTTAGTTTATTCCTTTATTCTTATGTCGTATTTGATTTAATCATATGAACGGATCCATGGCTTTGGGTTTCAAAATTTTAAATGCTAAATTCCGCTGCGCATGTTTGATCGAAACCCAACAGTGGTATCAGAGCCCCGTTCATGATTGATTAATTCAATACTTAGATCATGTTATGTGTATATAAATTGTTTATGTGCCTTGCATGATTTGAATATTGGAATATATGTTGTTTATGTGTTTTGTGATTTTATGTGGTTTATCGTTTTGCAACTTTAATCGCACGATTCAATCGCAATAAATAAATTATGGTGGATTCAGAATTGTTGATTATTAATTTTTGATTGGATCAAAGTTTTAATAATCAGGGAAAAACAATTTTGAGACAAAATTTTCGAACTTCAAAATTCTGAACATTCTAATCAGTTTGGGCGACCGCACAAAATCACTTGGGCGGCCGAACATGTTTGGGCGACCGCACAGTGAGTTTTGGGCGGCCGCACATAAGGATCAGATTGTCTGATTTTTGGTTGAAATCAGAATTTGGAATTTTCGAGATGTCCAACAGAACCAGTAACAGAACCAATCCAGACTTGCTGATCTGGAATGGGTTTTGGGTAGTTGGTTTGTGTGTGGATCTTGGGGTTTGATTTTCCTATTTGTTTTAGTCTTGTGATTCTAAGATTGGTTCAAGGTTTGGATGGCTAATCTGCGTTCATCGAGATTGTGTTTCCCAAACTTGATCGCAATCAAAGTTTCAAAGATAAAACGAAGTTAGAATTATGAAGAGTTCATAATTGCTAAAATTGAGAAACAAAGTTCTTGATTCAATGATTGGAGATCCATGTGGAATTGTGAATGCAATTGGCCTACGTTCATCGAGACCATCTATTGCTTAGTTTCGGCCACATGGACTACTTTCTTGGTTTCTTGAATTAGTGCGGGATTGTGGTTGCCTAATGGCTTAGTTCGACCGCACTTCTTGTTGTCTTGATTTGGAGATAATGACCGGAGTTGAAATAGTCTCATCCTCATAATTATAGAGAAACTAATGACACATAAATATCATGCTTAAATTAATGGGATTAATTTAGTGGCTAAACTTGATGTGTAACATGTTTATATTATGTGCTCATAAATGTATTATATGCTATATGTGATGAACCTTCAAAGAAAGTTTTAAGTCTTTTATTGCCATGCCATGATTAAAACACATGTTAGTACATAAGTGACTCTAATGTAGATTCGCCCTAGTGAGGTGCATTAAATTTATTTATGTATGAGCAAGATAGATAATGTGGGCACGCCCTAGCGGGACACATTAACTATGCGTTTAAAATGGTTAGACTTAATTGGGCGTCAAAACAGCTTTGGGCCTAGGCAAAGATGAGGTTTAACATACTTTTTGAAATTGGATTTCTTAAAGAATCTCATAAAAGGAACTAAGAGTTATATGAGATATGATTGACAAGAGTTGTCTACCTAATTAATTTGATTTTGTGTAATCCGCCTTAGCGGACTTGAAATTAAATTAAAGTTAGATCTTAACCCATTTGAATTATATTATACATTGGATGTATATGAAGGTTATATAATTTAGTGGGAGTATTTTGCTTGAAAAATACATTATTTATCTCTTTAATGAAAATCGGTACTTATTAAATTTTGGAAATTTTTGCATATTTGTAGATAATGACTAATAACACTCAATCAATGTCGTTGCGATCGATCCTTGAGAAGGATAAGCTCGAAGAGAATGGTACCAACTTTATGGATTGGATCCGTAGCATAAGAATCGTTCTTAGGCAAGAAGATAAGTTGTACATTCTCGATGGGCCTCTCCCCGCTGAACCACCGCCTACTGCCCCTAGGGTAGAAAGAGACAATTACAAGAAACATCGTAATGATTCTAGAGATGTAAGTTGTCTCATGCTTGCCGCTATGTGTTCAAAACTCCAACAAAGTTTGGAACATTTGGAAGCCTATGAGATAGGCGTGGAGTTGAGGACCATGTTTCAAGAGCAAGCTAGGCAAGAGAGGTACAAGACCATTGTTGCATTCACTACTAGTAAAATGAATGAAGGGCAACAAGTGAGTCCTCACTTTCTTAAAATGAAAGGTTATGTAGAGCACCTTGAGAAACTTGGCTATCCAATCCCATTGGAGCTAGCCACGGATCTCATTCTTAATTCATTGCCTAAAAGTTATAATCAGTTTGTAATGAATTATAACATGCATGGAATGGATAAGAATCTCTCTGAGTTACATGGGATGCTCAAAACTGCAGATATGAAAATTGTGGAGAAAGGTTCTCCCGTGCTCTTGGTTCATGATGGGAAGAAGCCTGGTGCCAAAGGCAAGGGTAAGGCAAAAGTTGTCAAACCCAAGATAAGCAAGGCAAAGGTTGCCAAGGCTTCTGAGGCAAAACCCGATTCACAAAAGGATGCAATCTGTTTCCATTGTCAAGAAATTGGTCATTGGAAACGTAATTGCAAGGCTTTCTTGGAAGAGCAAAAGAAGAAGAAGAGCAGCAAGGCTGCGTCGACTTCAGGTATCTATATGATAGATATTCTCCTTTCTACCACTGATTCTTGGGTATTGGATACCGGATGTGGTTCTCACATTTGTCTAAATGTGCAGGGACTAAAGAATAGGAGACTGCTTAAAGAAGGTGAAGTAGATCTACGTGTGGGAAATGGAGCAAGAGTTGCTGCATTAGCCGTAGGGACTTATGAAGTCACTTTACCTTCCGGATTAATTCTTGTTTTGAATAATTGTTATTATGTTCCGGATTTAAGCAGAAATATTATTTCAATTTCTTGTTTGGATAGTGAAGGTTTTAAGTTTCTTATTGAGAATAAGAAATTTTCTATTTATTTAAATGATGTGCTTTATGGTATTGCTAATTCATTTAATGGCCTTTATATCTTGGATGTCAAGAATGAAATAATGTCTATCATGTAAATAAGAAATCTAAACCTAATGATGTAAATCATACTTATTTGTGGCATTGCCGTCTTGGTATATTAATGAGAAGCGTATCTCAAAACTCCATGGGACGGACTTTTGGGTTCATGTGACTTAGAGTCATATGATACTTGTGAGTCATGTCTTCTTGGAAAAATGACTAAGACACCTTTACCAAGTTGGGTGAAAGGGCAAGCGACTTATTGGGTTGATACATTCCGATGTATGCGGACCATTAAGTAGCAATGCTAGGGGAGGATTTCAATACTTCATAACCTTCACTGATGATTATAGTAGATTTGGGTATGTTTACCTAATGAAACATAAAAGTGAAGCATTTGAGATATTTAGAATATTTCAAAATGAAGTAGAAAAACAACTTGGCAAAAGTATAAAGGCACTTCGATCAGATCGAGGTGGTGAATACTTAAGTCAAGAATTTGATGATCATCTAAAGAATTGTGGAATAGTTTCACAATTGACTCCACTTGGAACACCACAATGGAATGGTGTGTCCGAGAGGAGGAATCGGACTTTGTTAGACATGGTTCGATCAATGATGAGTCAAGTTGATCTTCCAATATCCTTTTGGGGTTACGCTCTAGAAACCGCTGCTTTCACACTAAATCAAGTTCCAACTAAATCGGTTCCAAAGACTCCATATGAGATGTGGAGTGGAAAGAAACCTAGTTTATCTTCATGAGGATTGGGGTTGCGAAGTTTATGTCAGAGACTTATCTCTGACAAACTAGCACACAAATCTGATAAATATATTTCGTGGGATATCCTAAGGAAACTAAAGGATATTACTTTTACAACCGAAGAGGACAACAAAGTGTTTGTTGCCCGAACTGGTGTCTTTCTAGAGAAAGAGCTTCTCTCCAAAGAAATCAGTGGGAGTAAAATAAATCTTGAAGAAATTCGAGACCCAGAAAATAACATTGAACCAATAGTGGAACAAGAACAAGAACCACAAGGAGTTGTGGAACCTGTTCAAAATACACAAGCATCTCGCAGATCTAGTAGGTTACGATCCGAGCCCGAGAGATATGGATTTCTCGTAACGGATAGTAATGAGGTAGAAATCATTGAGAATGATGACCGTCAACCTACCAAGAGGCGATGTCTTCTCCTGATTCGGACAAGGGCTTGGAGCCATGGAATCCGAATTGCAATCCATGCAAGACAATCAAGTTTGGAATTTGATTGATGCGCCCGAAGGTGTAAAAACCATAGGATGCAAATGGGTCTTCAAGAAGAAGACTGACATGGATGGAAAAGGTGCATACTTACAAAGCTAGGCTTGTAGCGAAAGGGTTATAGGCAAGTTCAGGTATTGACTATGATGAGACCTTTTCCCCGTAGCAATGATCAAGTCTATAAGAATTTTGCTTGCCATTGCCGCATATCATGACTATGAAATATGGCAGATGGACGTCAAAACCGCTTTCCTGAATGGAAAACTCCAAGAGGATGTGTATATGACACAACCAGAAGGTTTGAACAAGATTCTAAGGTATGCAAATTGCAAAGATCCATCTATGGATTGAAGCAAGCTTCAAGGAGTTGGAATCTCCGTTTTGATGAATCGGTCAAAGAGTTTGGTTTCATCAAGAACGAAGATGAGCCTTGTGTATACAAGAAGATTAGTAGGAGCATAGTGCTATTCCTTATTTTATACGTGGATGACATATTGCTCATTGGAAACGACATTCCTACACTTCAGTCTGTGAAGACTTGGTTAGGAAAGTGCTTCGCAATGAAAGATATGGGTGAAAGCCGCATATATTCTTGGCATTAAGATCTATAGAGATAGATCAAGGAGACTACTTGGTTTAAGCCAAAGTACATACATTGACAAGGTCATTAGAAGATTTCGTATGGAAAATTCTAAGAGGGGCACCTTGCCCGTGTTACATGGAGTTTCTCTAAGCAAGACTCAATGTCCTAAGACAAAATATGAGCGTGAGAAAATGAATGATGTTCCATATGCTTCGGCAATTGGGTCCATCATGTATACCATGATTTGTACTAGGCGGATGTTGTCTTATGCTTTGAGCATGACAAGTAGATACCAATCGCGACCATGGCGAAAATCACTGGATAGCTGTAAAAGCGATTCTTAAGTACTTGAGAAGGACTAAAGACTCGTTTTTGGTCTATGGAGGAATGTAAGATGATCTCGTTGTAAATGCTTACACGGATGCAAGCTTCCAAACTGACAAAGATGATAGCCGATCGCAATCGGGTTTGTGTTTATGTTAAATGGTGGAGCTGTAAGCTGGAAGAGTTCCAAGCAAAGTACAACCACTGATTCTACAACAGAAGCTGAGTATATTACTGCATCGGATGCTGCAAAGGAAGATGTTTGGGATTAAGAAGTTCATAACTGAACTTGAAGTGGTTCCTAGTATTGCTAATCCAATAGACCTTTATTGTGATAATAATGGTGCTATTGCTCAAGCAAAAGGAACCAAGCACATCAGAAATCCAAACACATACTTAGGAGTTTTCATATCATTAGAGATCGTTGATAGGGGAGACGTAAATATATGCAGAGTACCTACTGATGACAATGTTGCGGACCCGCTAACAAAGGGACTTCCACAAGCCAAACATGATGGTCATGTTAGGTCCATGGGTATTAGATACATGGGAGATTGGGCCTAGGGCAAGTGGGAGATTGTTGGTATGTGGTGCCCTAGGCACGTTTAATAAACGCTGTAATTGTTATCATTTATTTCATATCAATAAAAAGATGTTTTGATTATTATTGTTGTTCATGTTTACTTATAATAATCTCCGTACCTAGTACTTGTTAGCAGCTAGTATATAAAGGCTAAATGATCATGGGATGATCATGTTAGATTTATGGGTACTTGTTTGGAACAAGGTACTGGACATAACCCGCTTTATGAGATTTATGTCATGGTCTATGTCATCTCATATATCTCATATTAGTTATGTCATTTGAATCCTTAGACATGAGTTATTATAGTCTTCCCACTTGATGAACATTATGTTTGACATATTCAAACGCTACTTTTAACGCGAGTAGTTATAAAGGGTATGATTGGCATAATCGGATTCACGTAGGGAAGAATAATAAGCTAAATTGGATTTGTCCCTCCGCGGAGAGTAGTGTCAAGCTTGGGCCTCTCGTAGGAATGATGTTGATGAAATGTTCGGCCGGACTCAAATGAATTGATTGGATCAATGTCATTTGGATTATCAACATATTCGGAATCGAGAAAGTATTGAACAAAACAAGTTGACTCTTTGACCATGACTTGTGTTCAATGATATCGGTGGACAAAAGGATTATGACATATTCTAAGAGGAATGCGAACTGTATCTAGTTATACTAATTGGGTAGGTATGACGGTTTGCTAGAGAACCTAATCATATCTTATGGATTCATGTTTGAACCCATTGCCAACTTAGTATAATCCTAGAGGGTCACACACAATAGAACGAATCTTTAAAAGGACTACATTGGAATTTTGGAAATTCTGGACTTTCTGGGGAAGTGGGCGACGCCACGCACAGTATGGACTGGGCGGCCGCACACTTAGCCCATTTTTGTACCGTTTGTTTCAGATAGTTGTGCGACCGCACAGTGCATTCTGGGCGGCCGCACAGTACTGTCGGGTGGCAGATTCCTAATTTGATTAGGAAACAAATTTGGACGGATTTTGACACAAGTTTCCTATTTGGAATAGGTCATACTTGTGTATAAAAGACCAAATTCGGCCAGCACTCAAGGCTAATGATTTTGTGAGTCTCAAAGAGTTGAGAGAAGGTTTATTTTGTTCCAAGACATTCTTGGTTGAGGAACAAAATAATACACAAAATAAATTCCAATAGTTCTTTTGATTGTGAAAAAGTGTTTCACAATTTGGTCTAGCAACAAGATCAAAGAAGCTCCTTTGATATTCGTTCGAAGTGTGGATACCGCTAGAGTGGTGAAAATCATCATCTTCAAAGTTCGTGTTCAAGCTTTGTGATCGGATCAAGTCTTCAAACCTCCACAAAGACCAAAGACCAAGAGAATTTGATAGCCATCAAAGGGTTAGTTTATTCCTTTATTATTATGTCGTATTTGATTAATCATATGTAACGGATCCATGGCTTTGGGTTTCAAAATTTTAAATGCTAAATTCCGGGCTGCGCATGTTTGATCGAAAAACC
>JAOWBW010000362.1:534004-573826 GCA_026119855.1 Campanula takesimana | reverse complement strand
CTTTATCGCAATCAATGATGGCACTCTAGGGGCTACGGTCAAGTCTTAAAGGCTCCCTCGGCAAAGAGCAATTAACTCCCCAGCAGTATCCCCAGCCAAGCATGTGCAACATTGGAAGCTTCCTCAATTCGGCACAGAAGGTCTCAAGGGGCTTCGCAATCTACAATCTTTTGGGCTACGGCATTACAGTAATCCGAGCAAAGGGCAGTATTGGGGCTTCGCGACCGACAGCCTTTTGGGCAACAATACTCGAGCAAGTGGAATGTGGAATAGTCTTATGGCTCCATGAAAGGGATCAAGCTTCAAAAGTCTCTCAACACTTCAAGTCAAAGGCCTCTTGGTTTTAAATGAAGACTCCGATGTTATGAATGAAGTTGATGATTTTTGTTAGAACTCACAGCGAGATTTTGAAGGAAGTCTTGGAGAAAAGGAAAAAGATTCAATATGCTAAACTCTAATCAAAACAGGGTTATAGCAGGAAATGCCACGGCCAATCCCAATGTTTCTGCAATTCAGCACCCCCTTCTCCAAGATCAAAAGCACAAGGTGCAGCTCAGATAAAGTTGGGCCACAGCACTAGTTGCATCCGAAAGATCCGTCATTAGTTCAACTCAAGAAGACTCAAGCAAGCATACTCATTTGAGACTTTATCACGCCGAGACCTATCCTCCGCGACCTCGACGGGCACAGCAAGACATTACTGCATCCTTTGACATAAGCCCTCAGCCATTTGGGTATCGACCACAATGAGTCCATTCATCTCCCCAGTAAGAGCAAGAAGGAGATCTCTATCAAGGATTCTACCAAACGGTACATCCGATCTCAATGCCGAGCCAAATCAACGAGATAATTTGGGGCTTTACAATGAAAGGTCTTCACATCCTGCCATCTATAAGCCCACGACACTTGGGGGCTTTGCAATCTCTCGAAGCTTGGCATCAACGATCTCCTCTTGGGGCTTGCTCACCTACAACAACAAAGGGCGATTTACTCGAATGGGCCAAGAGCTGATTTATCTTGGAGCTATGCAAGTCCCCTCAAAATTTGGCATCAAAGGCATTCTAGGGTTTTACAATCAGCAACCCCTCATCTCGGCATCAAAAGCCTTTTGAAGCCCAATAATCAACAAATCTCTTGGGGCTAGACATCAATCTTCGTTGGGCACACCGGCGACAACAGAATTCAAGCGAGGCAATCCGGACTTCGACTGAACATGACTTGATCTTGGGTTGGCTTCACAAGCACACAATGGTTAAAATGGTTCACCCACGAACTAAAAAAAATCTTTTCCTCACATGTGTGCATATTCTTTCCTTTCTAATCTAAAAAAAAAAAAAAAAAAAAACTTTTTTCTTTTTCTCCTCTATGTGCAAAAATATGTGCTTTACTTTGCTTTGCTCCATAGCTTCTTCTTCCCCAGAGTTCTCCATCATCCTTGAACTACGCTGGTCTGATTCTCTTAAAGGGATACGTAGGCATCCCTTTGGCACGACCAACCCATCATCCAGAGTACCATCTCGCCACCCAACATCAAGGGCATTCTCTCATCACATCTAAAGAATGGACATTCTCCATCAAAGCATCCTCCGCGGACATCAGGAATCCATCTCCACTCAAGCGGCAATGGTAAGTGAAGGTATGAATACATCCAATGCTTTCCTCAAAATCACACCGCACACAAGATCACTCTCTATATTCTTACTTCTCTCTCATTGCAAGGGTGTTCCAAAATCTCATCACACCACGAGCACAATTTCTCTCTTCATTTCACACTTCATGCATCTTCTTGCACTAGCAGATATACATGCAAAGCACAAAACAGGTACCACCGCGAAGTCAAACAGCATCTGCAACTCGAGGCACTTCATCCCAGCAGAAAATGGTCCATAGTCAACCATGCCCGCATCCCCCGCAAAAGTCAACTGCAACGCCAAACAGCACACGGCTTTCAAAGCAGCAATTCGTCAAAGGTTCACTAACGGCCTCGAAGGTTCACTAACGGCCTCATCACGGATTTCACTAATGGATTCGTCAACAAAGGTTCACTAACGGCCTCATCAACGGATTTCACTAACGGATTCGTCAACAAAGGTTCACTAACGGCCTCGAAGGTTCACTAACGGCCTCATCAAGGATTTTCACTAACGGATTCGACAACAAAGGTTCACTACGGCCTCGAAGGTTCACTAACGGCCTCATCAACGGATTTCACTAACGGATTAATCAACAAAGGTTCACTAACGGCCTCCTCAAAGGTTCACTAACGGCCTCATCAAGGTTCACTAACGGCCTCCTCAAAGGTTCACTAACGGCCTCATTCAAGGGTTCACTAACGGCCTCACTTAACGGATTCAGCCGATAGGTTTACCAACGGATCATGCCACCCCCTCTACCAAAAAAGACACTCACAAAGGGAGCGCACCCTATCTCTAGCAATTTCAAATTACTGCTTTCATCGAGTCTTTGCTTTCTTTTCTTTCTTTCTTGTCGATGTCCTCGGGGGTGTTTTTACTTTCGTCGACGCGTTTTGCTTTGCAATCCACGTCGCCGAGGGGCTCTGTAGACACCCCGCCTTGGACCTCTCACCCCGATTGCATACAAAGTATTTTTATTTAACTTATTTTCATTAATTTCTGTTACTTCGGTTAAGTTCCTAACTGATTCCGTTAGTTTTGGACTAAACTGCATAACAGAATTAACTTTAGAGTCATTTCTGTCATTCTGTCATTTTTACCCGCGGGCGCTTCCGGAACAGTCAGTGAGCCGCGCGCGCGTCCCGCCCCAAAATCCGGACCCGCGCGCTTCCCACTTTGGCAGTAACGGATTGCACCATTTTTCCCTCCCTTTTCTTATTTACCACATCTCTTCTTGATCACAAAAGAGCCTCTCTTTTACATCCACATTCATCCCCCCTTTATTCATTAACTCCCAATCCCATATTCTTAGCCTTTTCCCAAAAAACTAATATTTCTTTCATTTATTATTTGATTTTCTTTTATTCTCTTTTATTTATTATCTTATTTATCTTATTTTCTATTGGTCAATTCCATCTCACATGGATTGACCAATTTCCCTCCAACCTTTCCCTCTCTTTTTTACCTATAAAAACCATCATCTTCTACCTTAGAAATGGACTCTTTTTAGACTCTTGGGACCAACTTCATCTTCCCTACAAGAACTATACACAAGTTCTCTCAACACATTTTCCCTACAAGCAAACACTACACAAAGTATTCCACAACCATTTCTCTACAAACAACACCATCTTCAAGTCAAGGTCTAAGGTCTTCTTTTCTAAAGGTACTTTTATTCTTCTTCTCTTTTATTCTAGTCTTACTAGTATGCAATCCCCATCAATTAGGACATGACCAAATGACCACTTTACTACATTAAAATTGGTTAAGGTTATCTCCCTACATTTTAATCTCTACTTTAATTTCCTATACATTTCTTAATGTAATTGTTTAGCATAAATTTATAAATAAAACAATTCTCTTTTCTTCCCTTTTTCTTTACATTATAATTGTTAGCACTGTTAATAAATTGAAGGACATTTAGCATTAGAACACCTTTAGTAGCAAGACCCGCGTAAGCGGGGCAGAGTGGGCGTTTAAGTACTTCCCACTCCGTCACCTAACCCCCGAACCCTTCTCTCCCGAATCTCTGGTTTTGTACATAAATTAGGCTATTTCTAGGTTTTTCTTATGTTCCTTTAAAAACATAGGTGGCGACTCTAAACAATCTAAAACAAGTTAGACATCCTAGGATAATTCACCGCTCTAGCCAAGTTGTGGTTTCCCGGGGTATCTACAGCTGCTGCCAAGTGTTGTGGATAAAGCAACAATTGGTCGACTATGGAATCAAAGAAGAAAATTGTCCAATCTATTGTGACAATACATCTACCATTGCTGTCTCCAACAATCCTGTCATGCATTCGAAGACCAAACACATTGATATCAAATACCACTTTCTCAAGGATCATGTGGAAAAAGGTAATATCCATCTAGAGTATGTGAGTACTGATGATCAGATTGCAGATATTCTCACCAAGGCTCTCGACTCCAAGAGATTTAGGTATTTAAGAGGAGAAATGGGTATGCTAGAAATCTAACTCAAACTTGTCCATATAGTTTTTTGTACCAATGATTGTGTATGTCTAAGTTTATAAGTAGGTACACGGCAGATTACTCACGGTCAACAAATTGTCACATTAATCCACAAGTTACACATCTCCCTTGACCGCATCCCCTATCTGACGCATCGTAATACTGCCGCATATGCTAGAAGTTAATTCAAAAGCAAGGTATGATCTCACATCGATCGCACATGTCACGGTAGACCTTTCAATTTACCGCATCCTCAAGCCCAGGTAAGTCTTCTAACTTAGAGATATTTTGAGACAATTTGAAAATATCTACCTCAAGGGCATTAAGGTAACTTCCACTTTTCCCTCGCTTTTATTTAATTCAAATCATTTGTAGCATTAAATTTCTGTATTTAAATTTTTTTTCCTTAAAATTTTCTGAGCCGTCATTGGTTATTGATTTGACACCTAGTCACCTTGCATTTAATGAAAATAGACAACCCTAGGTCATGTCAGTCCTTTTGCAAAGTTACCCTCTCAACTTCCCATCACTCTGACCTCTGCAAACCACCATCCACCTTAACCGTTCCACTACTTATCCTCCACCACTCTGCTATTTCTTACTTTTTCAGAAATATCTCTCTCTCTAACTTCTCTCTAAAACCTCCTTTCAAACCGCCATTCTCTCTCTCTAAAATCTTTCTATATAATGACTTCTAAACATCACTCTAAGAAATCCTCAAAATCTGTTGAATCCGGTGAAGAACCACAACTCCAATCCACTCCTCCCTTCGTTGTTATGGTATGGTTTTTCGTTTTTTTTTTTTTTTTTTTTTTTTTTGTGTTCTTGGTAGAAATCTCGAAAACTCTTCATATTCCTTGAATTTTTCTTCTATCTCTTAAGTTATTGATATGAAAATCTTGCATTGGCTGTTTATTCTTGATTCTGGTAAGTATATCTCTTGATTGCATAAGATATTTTCCCAGCTTTGTTGAGTTCGAATTCACTCAAATGGGTTTTATTCATTTTCGAGTTCTTCCTTATACCCCCCTTTTGATTTTTGAGCTTCATGTAGTTTGATTCATGAAATTGTTGAGATATTATGACTATATCTACATTTCCGATTCTATTCATATCATTTTTTATGGAATTTGGTCATTTTTGGGATTCTAGATTCTGGTGTCCTTCGTGTTCATCATCATGTTCTTCGCGTTCTTGATATTATCATCGCTTTGATTCTTTTTTATTCTCCTTTTATAAATTTCGTGTTTATGTACTATTCACGATTTGATCTGTTTTTAGTAAAAACATTTAAGTTTGTGGTAACATTGTTCTGTATACAGCATTTCGTCCTTACCATGCCTCACTTGACCGTGCCTCCCTTGCCGCATTCTTTTGTCAAGTGACCGCACAACTTACATCAATTCTAAACTATGAACTATGTTTCATTTCAGTACTTAAACCATTTTATTCCAGGCATTACATTGGACCTTGATGATCTCAAGAAAGATGATATCGGCCGCAACATCTTGGGCCGGTTGAAAAAGTCTGGATTTCTACTGTTCTTTACGTTTAATCAAGACTTCCACCTACTGGCGTTCGTGGATGAGTTCTTTAGCTATGCGGTTGAAATGGAAAGTTCTGAGGAACCTGACTCTCATCCCAAATTTATAAAAGCCTCCGTCATGAGAATTCCATTATCCTTTGATGCCAGCGACGTAGCCCATGCCTTGGGTATTAAATTGGATAGAGACGGACCTGATGCATTTTCTAAGGAGGAATCACTTGCTCTTGCTAAAAAGCTTGCTTGAACTGCTGATATTCTGAAAATTCAAAGGAAAGATGTAGGCGAGATCATGTATCACATACGTCATCTAGTGGATCATGCACTATTGTGCAAAACAGGAAATCACGCTAATTTCAATCATACTCAGTGGATGATATGTGCCGCGATTTACCTTGGAAAACGGTTGGATTGGGGACAGGTTATCTATGATGTGTTAAAAGCAAATATCCTTTCTTATAAGGATGCGGCTGATGAGAATGAGACTAAGTACCGTACCAACAGCCGCCTGATCTCTTACCTAATGAGTCTCACCCTCCGTATCAAGGTTTTGTATGAGCAAAATTCAAACTACAAGGTATCCATCCCTACCACCAAAGATTCCTGCCGCAGATCCATGCGTTCAAACTACCGCAACAATTTTGGTAATGCACTGTACAGATCCTATCTTCTCAATGATCCTGTTGAGGAGTATTTACCTCCTAAGTATACCAAGCGTGATCTGCTCAACTTGGGTGATAATATCTTGAATGATGCCGATGCTGCCGCATTTGAAAACGAGAGAAAGAAAGCTGCCGCACTAAAGGCCAAAGCAAAAGGAGTTGCAATCTCTCCATCTCCTCTCTCTGTGAAAGGGAAAGAAAAAATCATTCATGTGGAACAAGTCAGAAAATCCAAACCAATTTCACAAGGCATCAAGATTTCATCTGTTGAAGCTCCTGCTGTATCTATGAAGTCTACCGCACCCAAACCCCCAAACCCTAAAAAACAAAGGTAATCCCTACCACACCATCAAGATCTCCGTCTAAATCACTCTCACCTCCTCCAAAATCAAAACATTCCAAGCCTCTTCCTACCGCACCAAAGCAACCTTATGTTGTCCCTCAACCTACCGTGCCTTCCTCCAAATCTAAATCCTTTCCTTCCAAACCTGCACCCAGTTAAGGTGAGAGACAAGTTGAGAAGGTTGAGCAGATCAAGAAGAGGTCTCACACTCCTAGTCCCATCAAAATCACTAAAAAGGCGAAGGTCACCAAACAACTTTCCCCCGAAATCCATTCTCAAGTCTTTGCTTCTGATGAGGATATTACGGTAGCTCCTCCAAAGATTTCGAAAAATTTTGTGTTGGATGCTCAAGTAGATGACATGGAAGAATTCTCTCAATCTGAGGACAATGATAATTCTGTCGCAGATGAGGATGAGCAACATGATGAAAATGTTGATGAAAACTCCGAGGCTGGTGATGCCGATCCTCCAACCAAACCTATTGACAAAGGTTTAGTTAATGAAAGCTCAGGAGAAGAGGATAATGGTAGCTCTACCGCAAGTGACAAGTCTGCCACGGAAAAGGCTATGGATGTTGAAGATATTGAGAATGTTGAAGAAGTTGTTCCTGAAAAGTTGGGTACTTTTGTTGAAATTGAAGATGTTGATGATGAGACCGTGCCTCCTAAGGCTGATGAGACTACCTCCAAAGAAATGGAGTCTGTCCTTCCTGCCGCAGCTCCTGGATCTACCGTTCCAACCTCATCAACCGCACCACTTGAATCTGCCGCAACATCAACTGATGAACTTCTTGCTGCAGTCAAAGTCTTAACTCAGATGCAGGCAGATACTCAAAATCAGGTTTCTGATCTTGTCGCTAGTATGGTTGCACTTCGAGAGGAACTCATTGAGGTCAGGTCTGATCAAGCCGCTCTTAAGCATAGTATTACCGCACTTCCTTCTGAGTTGGTTTCGACCATTAAGGGGGAGAGTGTATTCATAACAAAGGCAATCAAGGGCATTGTAGCTGGAAATACAGGCACATCATCTGCCGCAACTGATGCTTCTCCCATTACTCCTGCCGCTCTAAATGACATGTTCAGAAAACAAACTGATTTTATCAGTAACAACATTGTTAAAGGAGTTGAGGCAGCAAGCAAAGAATTGTCAAAAACTATGGCTGATGACAAGATGGAAGTGAAAGATGAGATAGGTAAAGTCAAAACCGCGATCAAGGAAGAAGTCCTCACTCACTCCAATGCCGCTCTTATGGCCGTAGCTGAAAAGTTTGTTCCCAAGATCAATGCTCTAACTGGTGCAATGCAAGTTCAGACAAACCGTATTGAGGCCCAGAACATTAGGATAACGGACCAATCCACTAAAATTGATCTTCTTTCTAGCAGAGTTAATACTGCTTTGACTCGTCTTAGCCGCGCAGATAATCAAGCTAGAAATCAGCTAACAGATGCAGGTCATGGCAATGTGCATTCTCAAGGTGAAGAGGAAGAAGAAGATGGAGTCACTGCTTCAGTTATGATTCCAGGATTGTATATCCCATCCTACCGCTTTCCTCTTGCCGAAAAATTCATTGAAGACCTTATCGATATTGACCGCATCTGATTTACTTTACCATTTGACATGATCGCATGTGGTCATTTGAAAAAAGTTTGTTTATGTTTTTAAACAATTTACTTTTTATATCGGTTTGTAACCTTAACTCTATTTCTCTTTTGTTAGACTATACTCCTGATGCTTAATGATTATCATGATTGGAGTATGTTGTTATTGTGTTTTATGCATTTCTATCCTTCTTTGATTACATATCTTGAAATGCTTCAATTGTTATTTCTATCTTCTAGGATTAGTAATTTGTTTTTCTTTTAGGATGATAGAAATCTATGACATTGGCTTAGAATGTGCATTGACTTGGGACATGATATTAATAAAATGTTTATTCTTGAAAACATATTTTTACCAAGTACAATGAATTAGCCTTTGTTATAGTAGGTAATGGTCTCAATAAAATAGGGGGATATTGTTGGGTATACTTATTATAAACCACTCCTATTACCTTAATTTGATTGATCCCATAACCTTATTTTACTATTTGTGGACTTTAGTATATAATGTAAGAAGTACTTGTACTTCATTTAGAACAGTCCACTTTTTAGTTGATATGCTTAGCAGGTTAGGACCCTCAATTTTTCTAAGTCTTGAGATATGAGGTAAGGCCCCTTTCTACCGCAAGGAACATCTACCGCGTAGCTCAATGCTTGCCGCATAACCAAGGTTACCTCATTACATCTACCTTGCCGCATGGTCTTCACCTGCCGCATAGAACCCTACCGCATGGAATCTTGGTTGAATAAACTCAAGTTGGTTCAAACTTAACCATGGTCACACTTGTGTCCTTACCTTGGTTAGTTTAGAACGTTGCAAATTCAAATTTCAAATTTGAATACAACTATCATCATAGTACAGTTGGACCACCATGACTCTGCAACAAAAGGACAACCCAGAATGAGCTCCAATTAGAATTCAACAGCTCATTGTCCTTCAACTTGGACCTCAAGTATTTCTAACGGCTAGTTTCTCTTTCAAAGCTATAAATAGTCTTGAGTTCTTCATTGAACAAATGCTGAGATTCTAAGAGAGAAATTGTTGTTGAAATTCTTGGTGATTGAAGATCATATTCAAGATTTCCAGAATCCTTCGAATCTTCAAGCACTCAACCTTCAAGTCTTCAACAAGTCTCCAGAAACCTTCAAGATCTATCTCAAGCCTCATCACAAAAGTTTCATTAGGCTCTTAAATTATATAGATTCCAAAGAGCTCTTGATTCTTACACACACACTCACCCCGATTGATCAATTACATAGATTGAATCAATAGGGATATACTGGTCTAAGTCTAGGATTGTTATTCATAGAAATAGGTGTTGATTCAAATAATTCATCGCTGTAATCTGTACTTAATCGAATCTAATATATACCTCATTCAAAATCCATGACTGACCATCTTGGTAAAGGACGTAGATCTTTTAACAGATCGAACCTTTCCAAATCATTGTGTTCATTACTTACTGCACTTTACATTTCTGCAAATTTACTTTAAGTCTTGTTCATCTTGTTCTTATTGTTCTTCACTTGTTCATATTAATCTTGTTTGTCTTTTTAGTGTTTGATCTTTCAGATTTAAGAACAATTGTGAATTGTGTTTGTTTGTCTACCTCATTGACTAAGTAAAATCTGACTAACTTATCATTTGCCAAAAATCTCTAAGACACAAGTTTTTAATCTCTCAACCTACCTCACTCAAACCTACCGCATATCAACCGACCGCACTCTTACTGACCGCATTCTTAACCTACCGCACATTTTTCCTACCGCATTGAACTTATCAAAAACAACTCTAAACTTGTTTCAACGAAAACTTCCGCTGTGCATTTTATACTTGACCGCGTGGTATTTCATCTACCGCAAAATTCAAGTGTAAGCATAAAGGTTGAATTTTGAAAAAGGGTTGGAATTTTAAATAGGCTTCCCCCCCCCCATCCTCTAGCCTCTTTTCATACCCTTGTTGTGTCTCTGGGACCAACACGGCCGTTCCAAACCGTGAACCGGCGGTTCCTAACTGTAACCATAACCGGAAGAGAGACGGTTCGTTTAAGGTTCAAGCTTTTCCAAAACTGGAACCGGCGGTTTCAAACCGAAACCGTATATTGGTCATTCCTAGTTTATGATATGCATATCTTTGTTTTTATATGTTATAAACCAGATCAGACATGTCCATACCAGTTAGTACACACCATTAAAAATTATATTCCCTCCGTCTCAGGTTAGTGTGGACTTTTTTCCTTTTTGGTCCGTCTCATGTTAGTGTGGACCAGTGTTCTAAAAAGCGGGCTAGGCGGCTGCCTAAGCGGTGCCTAGGCGCTGGGTGTAGACAAGACGCCGCGAATAATGGCTAATCGGCCATCTTAGGCGGCAAGGGCTTTAGGCGGCGATTAATCGGCCTAGGCGTAGATTAGGCGCTCTAGGAGTGGATTAGGCGCTCTAGGCGCCGCCTAAGCGTGTCAAATGCCAAGCTAAAATCGCTTGAAGGCCAAAGGGCAATTTTTAAAATTTATACTGAACTTCTACCTAGGAACTTCATTTCCCATTCAATGTGGGAGAAAGAACTCAAAGGCTTAGAGCCATTTCAATGGATGGGCTGTTTGCACCTCTATTTATACAGTTCCTTTGCTTAGAAACTTCACTTCACAATCAATGTGGGATAGAAGTTCTCAAAGGCTAGTACCATTTGCTTGCTTGCCCTTCCTTTTATACTACTATATTGCCTAGGATGTTCAATTCAAATCCGATGTGGGATATATATCCTACTCTACATGCATTCAAATTTCAAAGCAACCTTTATTTTCTCCTTGGCCAAGTTAGGATACAATTGTGTATTGAGTTTTGTTTTACTACCTATTCACCTTTGAAACATATAGTATTGTATATTTTACTCATAAAAAATTAATCTCATATTTTACTCAATTATTACTGGAAATCAAATAGTTTAACATTGTCTCCTTACAATCCTACTTATATCACTTCATCACTTAAGAATTATCTACCTAAGTGATGTGGGATAACATTTTATTAATTTTGACAAATAACAAAAATAACTAGCACTATTTTTTTTAATAAATATATATATTTTTTATATAAAATTAATTATAATATATAAAAATATGTTAATTTCTAGACCCCGACTAGTCCCCTAGGCGCTAGGCCCGGCTTCGCCGCCTAGCGGGCGCCTAGCGCTTTTTAGAACACTGGTGTGGACTACCCCAAAATAGCAAAGAATCTTTACTATTCTTCCCACTCATTCTCTCTCCTACTTTACTTTTACACTCACAAACACCAATCAACTTACTATTCCTCCCACTCATTCTGTCTCCTATTTATTTTTTCATACTCACAAACACCTCCTTCTATTATTTATCTTACTTTTCTTAATTTGTGTGCCAAAAAAATTTGGTCCACACTACTAGAGACAGAGTATATATTATTTTATAAACAAATTATCATGATAAAATTATTTCTTAAAATTTGCATAATTATAAATAGTACTAGTATTTTATTTTTTTTTTATCAAATTTACCGTTTTAGTGAATAAATCGTGTTTCCACTGTCCAGAATCGACAACTATGGGGATTTCGAACCGCTGCACCGAGCGGTTAGCTCCACCCAATAGTTCAGATTGGAGCCACCTCATTTTAGCTCCACCCAACGGTTGAGATGCTTCCGAACTCGGTGGGACCCATAAAAATTGAAATCATCTTAGCCGCACACTCAAACCGCTCGCCTATGTGGCCTTTATCGGAGCCGTTTGGTGGAGGGGTGCAGCGAAAATGGGTGAAGCGGTTTCGGGTCCCAACTATGGGCTGTATATGTATACTATTTCAAATTTATAATATTTTATTAGTATAATACTATATTTCCCACACATATGTTAACAATATCCATAAGTAATAATATTAATCAGTTTTCATGAAACCACAACTAAAAAAATAAAAACTAAGCGCAAAATACTGGCCAAAACTCTGAATAAACAAGAAGATAAAAGTTTGGTGCCTGATATCAATATGTTCGTACATCATTGATGAGCCCGAGCTATATAGACTCGGTCTAAGCTCGGGTGAACCGGCAGATCGAGCTAACCAAGTCCGAAGAGGACAAAGAGAACCAAATCGGTTTGATCCAGGGAAGACCCAAGCCTGAATCAGCCCGAGGCAATGTCTCCAAAAAGAGAATGTGTTAGACCCAATTGGTAGGAAAACAGGCTAGAGGGGGGGTCAATAGCCTAATAAATCTTTTTCAATGAAAACACTTTAAAGATCCAACGTTACTAATCGGCAAGCAAGTACTATTATTGTTGGGTTTCTTAGTAACATGCGCAGCGGAATATAGCAATTAAAATTTTAAGAAACCCAAAGCCATGGATCCGCTCATATGATTAAATCAAATACAACATAATGAATAAAGGAAAAACTAACCCTTGATGACTATCAAATTTTGTCTTGGTCTTTGGTGGAGATTTGAAGACTTGATCACGATCACAAAGTTTGAACACGAACTTTGAAGATGATGATTTTCACCCTCTAGCGGTATCCACACTTCGAACGAATATCAAAGGATCTTCTTTGATCTTGGTTGCTAGACCAATAATTGTAAAACACGCTTTCACAATTTAATAAAGAACTATATGGAATTTATTTGTGAATTATTTTGTTCCTCAATCAATGATATCTTAGAACAAAATAAAATATCTCTCAAACTCTTTGAGACTCACAAAAGCACTTATTAATATGGTCTGGCCGAATTGGGGTTTTTATACACAATTAAGACCTATTCCAAATAGGAATCTTGTGCCAAAAACCTTCCTAAATCGAATTAGGAATTTTCCAGTCGGCAGCACCAGGCGCCCGCCTGAAAAGGACCAGGCGCCCGCTTGAATGACCAGAAGGTCCTTGTCTTTCTGGAATTAATTCAGGCGCCCGCCTGGTCTAAACCAAGCGCCCGCTCGGTAGACCAAACAGCCCAGAATGTTTCCAGAAATTCCTCCAAGGTCCTTTGACTCTAAATTCCAATGTAGTCCTCTTATTAAAGATTCGTTCTATTGTGTGTGACCCTCTAGGATTATACTAAGTTGGCAATGGGCTCAAACATGATCCCATAAGATATGATTAGGTTCTAGCAAACCGCCATACCTACCCAAATAGTATAACTAGATACAAGTTCGCATTCCTTTAGAATATGTCACAATCCCTTTGTCCACGATGTCATTGAACACAAGTCATGGTCAAACAGTCAACTTGTTTTGTTCAATACTTTCTCGATTCCGAATATGTTGATAATTCAAATGCTATTGATCCAATCAATCCATTTGAGTCCGGCCGAACATTTCATCAACATCATTCCTTCGAGGGGCCCAAGCTTGACATCTCTCCGTGGAGGGACAAATCCATTTAGCTTATTATTCTTCCCAACGGGAATCCGATTATGCCAATCATACCCTTTATAACTACCGTGTTAAGGTAGCGTTTGAATATGTCAAACACAATGTTCATCAAGTGGAAGACTATAATAACTTCATGTCTAAGGATTCAAATGACATAACTAATATGAGATATATGTACGACATAGACCATGACATAAATCTCATACAGCGGGTCATGTCCAGTACCTTGTTCCAAACAAGTACCCATAAATCTAACATGATCATCCCATGACCATTTAGCCTTTATACTAGTGCTTAACAGGTACTAGGGACGGGGATTATTATAAGTAAACATGAACAACAATAATAATCAAAACATCTCTTTATTGATATGAAATAAATGATAACAATTACAACGTTTATTAAACGTGCCTAGGGCACCACTACCAACAATCTCCCACTTGCCCTAGGCCCAATCTCCCATGTATCTAATACCCATGGACCTAACATGACCATCATGTTTAGCTTGTGGAAGTCCCTTTGTTAGCGGGTCCGCAACATTGTCATCAGTAGGTACTCTGCATATGTTTACGTCTCCCCAATCAACGATCTCTCGAATGATATGAAAACGCCTAAGTATGTGTTTGGATTTCTAATGTGCTCTTGGTTCCTTTGCTTGAGCAATAGCACCATTATTATCGCAATAAAGGTCTATTGGATTAGTAATACTAGGAACCACTTCAAGTTCAGTTATGAACTTCTTAATCCAAACAGCTTCCTTTGCAGCATCCGATGCAGCAATATACTCAGCTTCTGTTGTAGAATCAGCGGTTGTACTTTGCTTGGAACTCTTCCAGCTTACAGCTCCACCATTTAACATAAACACAAAACCCGATTGCGATCGGCTATCATCTTTGTCGGTTTGGAAGCTTGCATCCGTGTAAGCATTTACAACGAGATCATCTTCCATTCCTCCATAGACCAAAAAGGAGTCTTTAGTTCTTCTCAAGTACTTAAGAATCGCTTTTACAGCTATCCAGTGATTTTCGCCAGGGTCGGATTGGTATCTACTTGTCATGCTCAAAGCATAAGATACATCCGGCCTAGTACAATCATGGCATACATGATGGACCCAATTGCCGAAGCATATGGAACATCATTCATTTTCTCACGCTCATCGTTTGTCTTAGGACATTGAGTCTTGCTTAGAGAAACTCCACGTAACACGGGCAAGGTGCCTCTCTTAGAATTTTCCATACGGAATCTTCTAATGACCTTGTCAATGTATGTACTTTGGCTTAAACCAAGCAACCTCCTTGATCTATCTCTATAGATCTTAATGCCAAGAATATATGCGGCTTCACCCATATCTTTCATTGCGAAGCACTTTCCTAACCAAGTCTTCACAGACTGAAGTGTAGGAATGTCGTTTCCAATGAGCAATATGTCATCCACATATAAAATAAGGAATAGCACTATGCTCCCACTAATCTTCTTGTATACACAAGGCTCATCTTCGTTCTTGATGAAACCAAACTCTTTGACTGATTCATCAAAACGGAGATTCCAACTCCTAGAAGCTTGCTTCAATCCATAGATGGATCTCTGCAATTTGCATACCTTAGAATCTTGTTCAAAACCTTCTGGTTGTGTCATATACACATCCTCTTGAAGTTTTCCATTCAGGAAAGCGGTTTTGACGTCCATCTGTCATATTTCATAGTCATGATATGCGGCAATGGCAAGCAAAATTCTTATAGACTTGATCATTGCTACGGGTGAAAAGGTCTCATCATAGTCAATACCATGAACTTGCCTATAACCCTTCGCTACAAGCCTAGCTTTGTAAGTATGCACCTTCCCATCCATGTCAGTCTTCTTCTTGAAGACCCATTTGCATCCTATGGTTTTTACACCTTCGGGTGCATCAATCAAATTCCAAACTTGATTGTCTTGCATGGATTGCAATTCGGATTCCATGGCTCCAAGCCACTTATCTGAATCAGGAGAAGACATCGCCTCTTGGTAGGTTGATGGTTCATCATTCTCAATGATTTCTACCTCATTACTATCCGTTACGAGAAATCCATATTTCTCGGGCTCGGATCGTAACCTACTAGATCTGTGAGTTGCTTGTGTATTTTGAACAGGTTCCACAACTCCTTGTGGTACTTGTTCTTGTTCCACTATTGGTTCAATGTTATTTTTTGGGTCTCGAATTTCTTCAAGATTTATTTTACTCCCACTGATTTCTTTGGAGAGAAACTCTTTCTCTAGAAAGACACCAGTTCGGGCAACAAACACTTTGTTGTCCTCACGGTTGTAAAAGTAATATCCTCTAGTTTCCTTAGGATATCCCACGAAAATACATTTATCAGATTTGTGTGCAAGTTTGTCTGAGACAAGTCTTTTGACAAAAACTTCGCAACCCCAAATCTTCATGAAAGACAGACAAGGCTTCTTTCCGCTCCACATCTCATATGGAGTCTTTTGAACCGATTTAGTTGGAACACGATTTAGTGTGAAAGCAGCGGTTTCTAAGGCGTAACCCCAAAAGGATATTGGAAGATCAACTTGACTCATCATTGATCGAACCATGTCTAACAAGGTCCGATTCCTCCTCTCGGACACACCATTCCATTGTGGTTCCGGGTGGAGTCAATTGTGAAACTATTCCACAATTATTTAGATGATCATCAAATTCTTGACTCAAGTACTCACCACCTCGATCTGATCGAAGTGCCTTAATACTTTTGCCAAGTTGTTTTTCTACTTCATTTTGAAATACTCTAAATATCTCAAATGCTTCATTCTTATGTTTCATTAGGTAAACATACCCAAATCTACTATAATCATCAGTGAAGGTTATGAAGTATTGAAATCCTCCCCTAGCATTGCTACTTAATGGTCCGCATACATCGGAATGTATCAACCCCAATAAGTCGCTTGCCCTTTCACCCAACTTGGTAAAAGGTGTCTTAGTCATTTTTCCAAGAAGACACGACTCACAAGTGTCATATGACTCGAGGTCACATGAACCTAAAAGTCCGTCCCCATGGAGCTTTGAGATACGCTTCTCATTAATATGACCAAGACGGCAATGCCACAAATAAGTATGATTTACATCATTAGGTTTAGATTTCTTATTTACATGATAGACATTGTCATTATTTTCATTCTTGATATCCAAGATATAAAGGCTATTAAATGAATTAGCAATACCATAAAGCACATCATTTAAATAAATAGAAAATTTCTTATTCTCAATAAAAACTTAAACCTTCATTATCCAAACAAGAAATTGAAATAATATTTCTGCTTAAATCCGGAACATAATAACAATTGTTCAAAACAAGAATTAATCCGGAAAGTAAAGTGACTTCATAAGTCCCTACGGCTAATGCAGCAACTCTTGCTCCATTTCCCACGCGTAGATATACTTCACCTTCTTTAAGCAGTCTCCTATTCTTTAGTCCCTGCACATTTATACAAATGTGAGAACCACATCCGGTATCCAATACCCAAGAATCAGTGGTAGAAAGGAGAATATCTATCATATAGATACCTGAAGTCGACGCAGCCTTGCTGCCCTTCTTCTTCTTTTGCTCTTCCAAGAAAGCCTTGCAATTACGTTTCCAATGACCAATTTCTTGACAATGGAAACAAATTGCATCCTTTTGTGTATCGGGTTTTGCCTCAGAAGCCTTGGCAACCTTGCCTTGCTTATCTTGGGTTTGACAACTTTTGCCTTACCCTTTCCTTTGGCACTAGGCTTCTTCCCATCATGAACCAAGAGCACGGGAGAACCTCTCTCCACAATTTTCATCTCTGCAGTTTTGAACATCCCATGCAACTCAGAGAGATTCTTATCCATTCCATGCATGTTATAATTCATCACAAACTGATTATAACTTTTAGGCAATGAATTAAGAATGAGATCCGTGGCTAGCTCCAATGGGATTGGATAGCCAAGTTTCTCAAGGTGCTCTACATAACCTTTCATTTTAAGAAAGTGAGGACTCACTTGTTGCCCTTCATTCATTTTACTAGTAGTGAATGCAACAATGGTCTTGTACCTCTCTTGCCTAGCTTGCTCTTGAAACATGGTTCTCAACTCCACGCCTATCTCATAGGCTTCCAAATGTTTCAAACTTTGTTGGAGTTTTGAACACATAGCAGCAAGCATGAGACAACTTACATCTCTAGAATCATTACGATGTTTCTTGTAATTGTCTCTTTCTACCCTAGGGGCAGCAGGCGGTGGTTCAGCAGGGAGAGGCCCATCGAGAATGTACAACTTATCTTCTTGCCTAAGAACGATTCTTATGTTACGGATCCAATCCATAAAGTTAGTACCATTCTCTTCGAGCTTATCCTTCTCAAGGATCGATCGCAACGACATTGATTGAGTGCTATTAGTCATTATCTACAAATATGCAAAATTTCCAAAATTTAATAAGTACCGGTTTTTATTAAAGAGATAAATAATGTATTTTTCAAACAAAATACTCCCACTAAATTATATAACCTTCATATACATCCAATGTATAATATAATTTAATTGGGCTAAGATCCAACTTTAATTTAACTTTTGAGTCCACGGAGGCGGACCGCTCAAAAACTAAATTAATTAGGTAGACAATCATGTCAATCATATCCCATATGATTCTTAGATCTTTTTTTTTTATGAGATTCTTTGAGAAATCCAATTTCAAAAAACATGTTTAATCTCATCTTTTGCCTAGGCCCAAAACTGTTTTGACGCCTAATTAAGTCCGACCATTTTAAACGCATAGGAACCATTCAATTTAATTCACCTTGTGGAGGCAAGCCCACATTAAATTAATGAACCTCATTTTGCTCATACATGAATAAGATTAATGCACCTCGCGGAGGCGAACCCACATCAAGATTACCCATGCATAAACAAGTGTTTTAATCATGGCATTGCAAAGAAGGACTTAAAACTTTATTTGAAGGTTCATCACATATAGCATATAACACATTTATGAGCACATAATATAAACATGTTACACATCAAGTTTAGTCACTAAATTAATCTCCATTAATTTAAGCATGATATTTATGTGTCATTAGTTTCTCTATAATTATGAGGATGAGACTATTTCAACTTCGGTATTATCTCCAAGTCAAGACAACAAGAAGTGCGGTCGAACTAAGCCATTAGGCAACCACAATCCCGCACTAATTCAAGAAACCAAGAAAGTAGTCCATGTGGCCGAAACTAAGCAATAGATGGTCTCGATGAACGTAGGCCAATTGCATTCACAATTCCACATGGATCTCCAATCATTGAATCAGAACTTTGTTTCTCAATTTTAGCAATTATGAACTCTTCATAATTCTAACTTCGTTTTATCTTTGAAACTTTGATTGCGATCAATTTTGGGAAACACAATCTCGATGAACGCAGATTAGCCATCCAAAACTTGAACCAATCTAGGAATCACAAGACTAAAACAAATAGGAAAATCAAACCCCAAAATCCACACACAAACCGACTACCCAAAACCCATTCCAGATCAACAAGTCTGGACTGGTTCTGTTACTGGTTTTATCGAATTTATCGAAAATTCCATATTCAGATTTTAACCAAAATCAGAACAAATCTTGACCACCGAGCGCCCGCCTGCAAAGGACCAGGCGCCCGCTTGAATGGCCAGAATAGTATAGAATTTTAAAGTTCGAAAATTTTGTCTCAAAATTATTTCTTCCCCGATTATTAAAACTTTGATCCAATCAAAAATTAATAATCGAAATAATTTAGAATCCACCATAATTTTTATTGCGATTGAATCGTGCGATTAAAGTTGCAAAACAATAAACCACATAAAATCACAAAACACATAAACATCATATAATCCAATATTCATATCACGCTTGGCACATAAACAATTTATATACACACAACATGATCCAAGTATTGAATTAATCAACATGAACGGGGCTCTGATACCACTGTTGGGTTTCGTAGTAACATGCGCAGCGGAATATATCAATTAAAATTTTAAGAAACACAAAGCCATGGATCCGCTCATATGATTAAATCAAATACAACATAATGAATAAAGGAAAAACTAACCCTTGATGACTATCAAATTTTCTCTTGGTCTTTGGTGGAGATTTGAAGACTTGATCACGATCACAAAGTTTGAATACGAACTTTGAAGATGATGATTTTCACACTCTAGCGGTATCCACACTTCGAACGAATATCAAAGGAGCTTCTTTGATCTTGGTTGCTAGACCAATAATTGTAAAACACGCTTTCACAATTTAATAAAGAACTATATGGAATTTATTTGTGAATTATTTTGTTCCTCAATCAATGATATCTTAGAACAAAATAAAATCTCTCTCAAACTCTTTGAGACTCACAAAAGCACTTATTAATATGGTCTGGCCGAATTGGGGTTTTTATACACAATTAAGACCTATTCCAAATAGGAATCTTGTGCCAAAAACCTTCCTAAATCGAATTAGAAATTTTCCTGTCGGCAGCACCAGGCGCCCGCCTGTAAAGGACCAGGCGCCCGCTTGAATGACCAGAAGGTCCTTATCTTTCTGGAATTAATTCAGGCGCCCGCCTGGTCTGAACCAAGCGCCCGCTCGGTAGACCAAACAGCCCAGAATGTTTCCAGAAATTCCTCCAAGGTCCTTTGACTCTAAATTCCAATGTAGTCCTCTTATTAAAGATTCGTTCTATTGTGTGTGACCCTCTAGGATTATACTAAGTTGGCAATGGGCTCAAACATGATCCCATAAGATATGATTAGGTTCTAGCAAACCGTCATACCTACCCAAATAGTATAACTAGATATAAGTTCGCATTCCTTTAGAATATGTCACAATCCCTTTGTCCACGATGTCATTGAACACAAGTCATGGTCAAACAGTCAACTTGTTTTGTTCAATACTTTCTCGATTCTGAATATGTTGATAATTCAAATGCTATTGATCCAATCAATCCATTTGAGTCCGGCCAAACATTTCATCAACATCATTCCTTCGAGGGGCCCAAGCTTGACATCTCTCCGTGGAGGGACAAATCCATTTAGCTTATTATTCTTCCCAACGGGAATCCGATTATGCCAATCATACCCTTTATAACTACCGTGTTAAGGTAGCGTTTGAATATGTCAAACACAATGTTCATCAAGTGGAAGACTATAATAACTTCATGTCTAAGGATTCAAATGACATAACTAATATGAGATATATGTACGACATAGACCATGACATAAATCTCATACAGCGGGTCATGTCCAGTACCTTGTTCCAAACAAGTACCCATAAATCTAACATGATCATCCCATGACCATTTAGCCTTTATACTAGTGCTTAACAAGTACTAGGGATGGGGATTATTATAAGTAAACATGAACAACAATAATAATCAAAACATCTCTTTATTGATATGAAATAAATGATAACAATTACAACGTTTATTAAACGTGCCTAGGGCACCACTACCAACAATCTCCCACTTGCCCTAGGCCCAATCTCCCATGTATCTAATACCCATGGACCTAACATGACCATCATGTTTAGCTTGTGGAAGTCCCTTTGTTAGCGGGTCCGCAACATTGTCATCAGTAGGTACTCTGCATATGTTTACGTCTCCCCAATCAACGATCTCTCGAATGATATGAAAACACCTAAGTATGTGTTTGGATTTCTAATGTGCTCTTGGTTCCTTTGCTTGAGCAATAGCACCATTATTATCAACGGAGAATATGTGACTTCGTTTTACTCACACAAAATCAGTAAGAAAGATTTTGAGAGCTCGGTTTTACACTAAGTGACTTTTCAAAAGTTCAATGCAGTTTCAAGAGATTGGTCAAAGGAAATTACAATGAGTCAGTAAACAGAACAATGACTTTCCGGTGATAGAATTCCAACCGGCAGAGACAATACAGTAAAAACACAATCACAAAGGACACGAGGATTTGGAGAGGTTCACAGTGTAAATACTGCTACGTCCTCTACCAAGTTTGGTCAGAACTTGGATTTGGGTTAAGTGCACTATCAGTTCACCCTAGTCTATTACAAGTACGGCTTTTCCGGTTATAAATACCTAAACTCTGGGGATCACTAATGGATCGTGATACAAATACTGACCAAGTGTATTTGAGCGGCAAGTCCAAATATATATATTATCTCACTCAGGTGTGTGTGTGTGTGAAACTCAATAAATGTATTCCATTAATAATCAAGTTTGAGAATACTAACAAAATTGATGAGTGTGTGCACAAGTGTATGTCCTAAAAAATGTCTAATGAATTATGGACATGGAATGCTTGAGCTTCAATGAATGCTTCAAACAATTCTCTTTCAACTCTCTTCAATGCACCACCCTTCTTTAATGCTCTGAGTCTTCTATTTATAGTTGAAGTAAATGACTCAAGTCTTGAGGTGAAGGTTTGTAAATTTGAATTTCCAGCTGGTTAGTTGAGATGCATTAAATGCGTGATCTTCAGCATTTATGGCGAAGATATGCCGTACACGCATGCCTGTTAAAATCTGATGGGTAAAGACCCATTTGTCTCAACCGGTTAACTGCAAAAAGCAAGTAAGAGACAGAGTAGATCTAGAAGTAGCTCGGTGTCAGATTGGCTCAGAAAACATGACAGTGACAATTTAACTACTTACAGTAAGTTCGTACAAAAGCAAACGATAAAGTCAACAAAGTAGGAAACGATGTAACCTCGAGATATTCATATGAAGAATATCTTGAGTTGACTACCAGTAAGCTTCAGTTTGTCCTTGCTGACTGTAGAGTTTCCGATGAAATTTGTTGTATGTTGGATCTTTATCTTATTGGCAACCTGGCTAGTAATCTGCCGATTGCTTTCAGATGCTCATCAGCTGGTTTGTCTTGGATTGAAGAGTTGAGCTACACCTGTACCTAGTACAGAGGATTCTAAAGATACAAATAATGTTCTAATGAAAATTGGGGACCCTAAGTGTCTAGTGTGATTGTGATTAAGCAATCCTAAGTCCTGTACATATATTTGAACAACAATCTCCTCCTAATTGCTTAAGTCCAATCACCCTGTATCAAAGACATCTATCTTAGCTTAGTAAAAAAATGTTTGTAGAGAAGTCTATTTATTATCATTCCCTAATCTAAGTCACACGTGATGCCTAGTAAATGTAGAAACATAAGAATTAGAAATAGGAAAGGGGAGATGGTGTGCCAATGAATTGAATCGGCAAAGGAATAATCTGCAAAAGATTAGCATGATGACAACAGATATATTCAAGATAGAAACATAACATATAAAATTAGAAAACACAAAAGAAATTGTTAGCAAAGAAGTGTAGGATATATCTTTGAAGGTCTTGAAAGATATCTACTTAATCAGTTACATTGACTCAAGGACTCGAAGATTTAGCAGGATCTTCTTGCTGGTCAGGAGCAGCCGTTGAAGTAGATTCGGTACGCTTGGACCTTTTCTTTGCTTTTGCTTCTTCTTTTTCAGCTTTCCTTTTCTTCCTGCTCTGTCTCCTCTGGGCGCTGTGCAATATCTTGGTTAGCATCTGATTGTTGGCTTCAAGAGCGGAAATCTTCAGTTGAGCGTTGGCAAGGTTTTTGTTTGCGGTAGATAGATTCTTCTCAGAAGTTTCTAAGTCTTTTATCAGCTTCGACATCTCGGTGGATTGAGATCTTTGCTCTTCAATGAGTTGCTTCTGAGTTGAAAATATGTTGCCTAAGGTTTCTGATAGAGATATTAGTCGTTTCTCTCTGTCTTTAAGAAGTTCTTTTAAGTCTTGCACGTGACGCTCATGGCTTGCTTCCTCCTCCTGATTGGACTTAACTATCTTAGCTGATAAGTCTTCAAAAAGATGTTGCATTGTATCTCTGAGGAAGAGGCCAGTATCACCCGAGTCAGCACGAGTGAAAGGAACTTGCATATCAGTAAGATCACCTTCAAAATGACCGAAGTACTCAAACATGCTATTAAGAACCAGCGGCTTCTCAACGATGACTGGCTCAATGAAGTAGAAAGGGTCCTGAACAACCAAGGAAGGCATGAAATCTTCATTAACCAGAGCAGCATCCTCAACAAGCACGTCAGCAGAAGAGAAAGGAACCAGAGTCATTTCATCATTAGAAGATAAGATTATCATTAATGGAGAGGCTGGCAAAGCAACAGGAGCAGGCGGCAGAGGAAGAACTTAGTCTAGCAAAGACTCATCAGCAGCATGAAATAATTGAGCTGGAATGTCGTTCAGAACGACCAGCAGCAGCATTGGTACGAATGATCGGCAAAGGAAAATCCGGATGAACAATGATAGAACGATCATTTGGCAGGTGAAAAATACCATCATCTTCAAAAGACATAAAGATAACAAGCATGAAATTGAGGCAGGCACGTCCTTCAAGAATCATATGCATGAGGCCTAGATTCTTCAGTCTGGTTGTATAGACTAGATGATCTCCTCCCTGATTCCAAGAAAATAGAGGCAAGGTATGTGCAAGAGCTGCAGTCTTGACTAGATAGAGAACACCTTTGGCATTGACAGCTTTGATCTCTAGGATGTCACATAGATTATCATTTATCATCAAGCAGCGCCTCATCCACCCATTTGTAGTCACACGGGTCTCAGTGGGAAATTCACCAGTAGGAGGGATATAACCTGCAATTTTCAGACTTCCTGGTCTGCCTATGACGATATCAAAGAACAACTTCTGCTTTAACTTAGAGACCATTGGAGTTTTTCCCTTTTTGTGCCTAGCAAACCTATCCCAACCCATGAATACGGGCAGCAAACTAGAAGACCCAGCACGAAATTTTTGCTCTTTAGGAAAGGGAATGCGAATCCTTTGGAGAGAATACCTGAAGGAAAGACGTTGATGGGGAAGGAATAGAGGTCTAGCAAACTGGTCAGCAGGTATAGATGTGCTAGTTATATACCAGTTTGAGCAGATCATTTCCTTGGCATGTTATTTCGGAATGTACCTGTAGATACCCCGGGAAAACAACGACTTGGCTAGAGCGGTGAATTATCCTAGGACGTCTATTTGGTTTTAGAGATTAGAGTCGCCACCTATGTTTTTAAAGGAACATAAGAAAAACCTAAGAAATAGGCTATTTGTTACGAAAACCAGAGATTCGGGAAGAGACAGGTTCGGGGGTTAGGTTGCGGAGTGGGAAGTACTTACACACCCACTCCGCCCCGCTAAATCTGGTCTTGCTACTAAAGGTGTTCTATGCTAAAAATGTCCTTTTTTATTAATTTGTAGACACCCCGCCTTGGATCTCTCACCCCGATTGCATACATAGTGCTTTTATTTAACTTATTTTCGTTAATTTCTGTTAGTTCGGTTAAGTTCCTAACTGATTCCGTTTGTTTTGGACTAAACTGGATAACAGAGTTTACTTTAGAGTCATTTATGTCATTCTATCATTTTTACCCCCGAGCGCCTCCCGTAATGGTCATGGGGCGCGCGCGTGCGTTTGGTCCAATAGGCCGGACTCGCGCGCTTCCCATTTTGGCAGTTACGGATTGCAGTCTTTTCCCTCCATTTTCTTGATCACAAAGACCTCTTTTACCTCCACATTCATCCCCCCTAGTTTTGTAACTCCCAATCCCACATCTCTAGCCATTTCTCTAAAATAAAATATCCCTTTTTATTTTATTTGATTTTCTCTTTATTATTTAATATTCTTTATTTTCTTATTGGTTAGAAAAGTTTCTTTTCCTCTTTTTTTTTTCACCTATAAATACCTCTTCTTTTTTACCTTAGAAAGGGACCCAAATTCTCCTCTCTACGAAAGGACCCTCAATTTTTGGACTTCAACTTTCTTTACACCAAAAACTCTACACAAATTCCCTCAAACACATATCTCTACAAAACTCTACACAAATTGTTCCACAGCAATTTCCCTACAACAACATCATTTTCAAGTCAAAGTTTGAAGTTCTCTTTTCTAAAGGTACAGCTGTTGGTCCCAGAGACACAACAAGGGTATGAAAAGAGGCTAGAGGGGTGAATAGCCTAATAAATTTTTTAACCCTTTTTCAAAATTCAACCTTATGCTTATACTTGAATTTTGCGGTAGATGAAATACCACGCGGTCAAGTATAAAATGCACAGCGAAAGTTTTCATTGAAACAAGTTAAGAGTTGTTTTTGATAAGTAAAGTGCGGTAGGCTAATGATGCGGTAGGTTGATATGCGGTAGGTTAATGATGCTGTAGGTAAGAGTGAGGTAGGTTGAGAGATTGAAAACTTGTGTCTTAGATATTTTTGGCAAATGATAAGTTAGTTAGATTTTAGCTAAGGCAATGAGGTAGATAAACAAACACAATTCACAATTGTTCATAAATATGAAAGGATCAAAACACTAAAAAACAAACAAGATTAATATGAACAATAAGAATAAGATGAACAAGACTTAAAGTAAATTTGCAGAAATGATAAGTGCAGTAAGTAAATGACATAATGATTTGGAAATGTTCGATCTGTTAAAAGATCTACGTCCTTTACCAAGATGGTGATTCTTGGATTTTGAATGAGGTATATATTTGATTCGAGTGAGTACAGATTACAGAGATGAAGTATTTGAATCAACACCTATTTCTATGAAGAACAATCCTAGACTTAGACCAGTGTATCCCTAATGATTCAATCTATGTGATTGATCAATCGGGGTGAGTGTGTGTTAAGAATCAAGAGCTCTTTGTAATCTATATGATTTTAGAGCCTAATGACACTTGTGTGATGAGGCTTGAGATTTGATCTTGAAGGTTGCTGGAGACTTGTTGAAGACTTGAAGGTTGAGTGTTTGAAGATTCGAAGGATTATGGAAATCTTGAGTATGATCTTCAATCACCAAGAATTTCAACAACAATTTCTCTCTTAGAATCTCAACGTAAGTTCAATAGAGAACACAAGGACTATTTATAGCCTTGAATGAGAAACTAGCCGTTAGAAATACTTGGGGTCCAAGTTGAAGGACAATGAGCTGTTGAATACTAATTGGAGCTCAGTCTGAGTTGTCCTTTGGTTGCAGAGTCATGGTGGTCCAACTGTACTATGATGACAGTTGTATTCAAATTTGAAATTTGAATTTTCAACGTTCTAAACTAACCAAGGTAAGGACACAAGTGTGACCATGGTTAAGTTTGAACTAACTTGAGTTTCTTCAACCAAGGTTCCATACGGTAGAGTGATTCATGCGGCAGACATCAACCATGCGGCAGGTGTGATGGCATGCGGTAACCTTGATCATGCGGCAAGCATAGAGCCATGAGGTAGGCATTCCATGCGTCTACCTAGTTAAAAAAAAAAGAGTCGAAAGTCCTATTAAGTGTGCATTGAGTTTTCTTCTTTCTTATTAATGTTAAAGTTTGAGTCGGTCTCGTCAAATAAAAGTCGTTCTTGTCCTCATACACTATTCCAAATTGTTCAATTTAATTTTTGGCAAAATGATGAAAAGATGTCTAAACAAGTTTTGGAACGAAGGCTATCACTTGAACGCCTAGGGGCTAAACATCGCATCGAAGGCAACAACATCAACGACGAAGCCAAGAAACAAAACAAGTAGAGCAAAATCAAGCAATGTTTCAAAGGGGGATTTTTTTTTTTTTTTTAAAAAATTCTCCCTCAATTGAAGAAGTTCATCAATATCATTTTCCAAGGACGAAGCGACATCAACAACCATCACGACGAAGCAACAATTCTCACGACAAAGGGAGCATCCACAAGAACTACGATGACCTGAGCCTCTACACGGGAGGAACGTAGGAAACCTTCGGGTCCGGTCTCATGCAAGAAAGAAGATATGTTTAGCCCTAGTGCGTTATGGTGATCGGACTTCCTCTCGAACTTATCAAGACATCTTTATACGATTCATTTGCCAATGAATTAATCACCTCAAGATTGAATGACTTTCTTAGAATTGGAATCGCTTTGCATTCCTTATCGAGTCTAGGGGCTTCTTATCTTTCAGCGATTCTCCCAGTTTCTCGCAATCAAATTGGGGCTTTCATTCTCTTCTCTTTTAATGACTTACTTGCCTTCGTGAGTCATTCAAAAAATATATAAATACATAAAGTCAATACTAGGGGCTACTTCCCTAGTTGAGTCAATGTTACTCATCATTAGTGACAAAAGGTCTCCACCGCAAAATCACATGTCTCTCATCCTCAGCTAGAGTCGATGCACACTTCCTCATTAATTGAGTAAAAAAAAATGAAGACGCAAAAGAGATGCCCGCTAGATTGAAAACCCGGAAATGCGGTCTAGGCAAAAAAACATGTACGGTAGTGTGTGGGTAATGGTGGTGAAAACAATTCTTTAAAATTTTGCCCAAAGTTACAACACCTAACAAAAAAGTTAGCCAAGTGAGGCCATGTAATTAATGTCTTTTAAGTTATTAACAGAATTATGAATGGAGTGAGCACATTTGAAAATTTGAAAAGTTTAGTGAGAACAATTGGAAAAAATAAAGTTGAGTGAGAAATTTGAAATCAGCCTAAAGTTAGTAACCAAAATACTATAGTTTTTGCCAATGAAATAAATTCCATTGATAAAAGCCTATAAGATACACTGTTGACAGTCAACGATAACAAAGCCATCAAGTACCGGCGGAGGTGCAAGAAATAAACAGATTAACTAGCATTCCGGAGGGCCGCTCGGTCGGTTGGTCCTTCCCTTTCGACGACTTCACTTCCAGTCGCTGATCGGTAAAGTTCAATTTTACGTTTTTTTTTTCCAGCCTAATCTTCCCTAAATCTTTGTGCGTTTCTGTATCTCTGCTTGTTTCTGTATTACGGTTTTCAAATTTGAGCATTCTGTTTTACTTTCTTCTGAGGATTTACACATAAATTGGTTAATTGAATGTTGCGCTTGGGGATTTTTTTAATCAATATTGCTTGGGTTGAACCAAATGATGGCATATTATAAGTCACTTATTTAATTGAATTATCATTATTTTAAATGAATGATATCTGGATAATTTCTGTCTTGTAACCACAATTTCACAAATTTCAAGCTCAAGTGTGTTCACAATATGTGTTGATAATACGGACCACCATTTGAAAGGAGATCTGACTAGCACATCAGACTAGAACTCAATGCATTTACAAAACCTCATTGCGGATTTTAGCCCTCGCATTTTATACAGTATCTACTGTTATTTGTTTATATTTACCAAAAGCCATCTAAAGTAAGACCGCGTCAATATGCATCTGGGTAGGAGTGGCAAAATGGGTGTTTGGGTTACCCAATGAGTGTTATCCATTATAAAAATCACGCTTTAAGCTATTGTACGTGATACAATGTACAACACTTTAAAGCATGACAAAATCTTAATGGGTATACCAATTGGATACAAATTGCCACCCCTACCTCTGGGTTTGATATAATTGGTTACGCTAAGACTAGAATTTCCATTTCCACCTGTATCATTCTAACCCGACATTTTTGGTCAAGTTTTACATAGGTAAACAAAATCACCAAGGTATGTATTTTCAGATGTTAGCTCAACCTCGAAAGCCTGATTTCTGATATTCACTTGTTTAAATCAAGAGGGTGAGCAGATATAGATTGTATAGAGAGGCTGGTTCACAGTGAATATTAACTTTGCTTTGGCAAGAAAGGTTCAGCCTTGTCTTGAAGAAAGATGAAAACTAGTGAATAACTGTTTGTCCAGTCCTCTCGAGCTAAAAAGTGAAGTCCTTCAATTTTGGGCAATTTGCAATTTGGTTCCTGACATTTACAAACTTTTGCAATGTTGCTCCCAACAGTTTTTTTTCTCCAATTGGTTCCCAACATTTACATTTTTTTGCAATGTGGCTATAAAAGTAAATGGGCGTTAGTTTTCTAACAGATTTTATGTCATGTGACTAGCACATGATGTTTTAAAATATTTGTAAAGCTACACATTTCCGATTGATATTGAAACTAATATTTAAATCTACAACATAATTTTTTTTTGGAAATTTGTTGGGTACCTAAATTATTTTTACATTTAATCTTAATTTTAAATATTTAAAAAATAAAAAACACGTGAAATATAATCTAAAAAAGATATTAGCCCAAGTATGTTCATATGAAGTAATTTCTATATGTATCTTTCCTAAAGTTTATTTTTCTCCACCCCTCTGCCACTTTCCCGCAACACCCATTCCACATATACTCTTCCCTCGATTCATCGTCCTCTTCTTCTCCCTTTTTTTTTTCTATCAAACATTTTGCCGAACTGATAATCTACATATAGAATTTACTTCGTATGGAACATATTTGGGCTAATATCTTTTTTAGATTATATTTTACGTGTTTTCTATTTTTTTAATATTTAAAATTAAGATTAAATGTAAAAGTAATCCAACTACCCAATAAATTTCCAAAAAATATATATGTTGTAGATTTAAATATTAGCTTCAATTTGAAAGAAGAATCATATTAATCGGATATGTGTAGCTTTAAGAATATCTTAAAACGTCATGTGCTAGTCACATGACATAAAATCTGTTAGAAAACTAACGCCCAGTTACTTTTATAGCCACATTGCAAAAAAAAAAATGTAAATGTTGGGAACCAATTGGCGAAAAAAAACTGTTGGGAGCAACATTGCAAAAGTTTGTAAATGTCAGGAACCAAATTGCAAATTGCCCTTCAATTTTCTGTAGCAAACTCATTTTATCTGAATAATGTCTGCACAAGCTTTTAACTTAATTTTCTTACATCTTTTCTTTAACGATGACATATGAAGATTCATGTTAGCCGACCCCAAATTATTTTGGGACTAAGGCTTTGTTGTTGTTGTTGTATTCTCTGCACAAGCTACTCTATTCTTATGTCTGATCACATATCTTGTGTGTTTATATTAATGAAACTAAGAAGGGTTTTCACCAGGAACATGGTGATGAAGAAGCCAAAAATTGTGATAATTGGAGCAGGAATGGCAGGTCTCACAGCTGCTAACAAGCTATTCCAAACTGGAGGCTCAAAGGAGTTGTTTGAGCTTTGTGTTGTGGAAGGGGGAAACAGAATAGGTGGAAGGATTAACACTTCTGAGCTTGGAGGGGACAGAATTGAGTTGGGCGCTACTTGGATTCATGGAATTAATGGCAGCCCGATCCACAAGATTGCTCAAGAAAATAATTTTCTGGAATCGGAGCAGCCTTGGGAGTGCATGGACGGGTTTCCCCGTGATCCTGTCACTATTACTGAAAATGGCCACAAGTTAAATCCATCTCTTGTTGATCCTATCTCAAATCTTTTCAAGAAACTAACAGATCACGCTCAAGGAAATGACAGTGAAGATGGAGTCAACATGTTTAAAGGTGACACTGGCTCTTTTCTAAGAGAAGGACTTAAGGCTTACTTGGAATCAAGGAAGGAGGGTGAGGAGGTCAAAGGGTGTGGAATTGGAGTAGAAAGTCGCTTGAAGAAGCCATTTTCGGTATGCATGAGAACTATCATAGGTGTTATACAGCAGCTAATAATTTGTCAAATCTTGATTATGAAGGAGAGAGTGAGTTTTGTTTGTATCCTGGTGAGCATATCTCCATTGCAAAAGGTTACTCGAGTGTAATTGAATCCTTAGCTTCTGCATTGCCAACTGGTCTAATTCAATTAGGTCGAAGAGTTTCAAGAATTGAGTGGCAGCCCGAACTTCAAGAAATCAAAAATGGGGCTGATACAACGCTGGTAAAGCTATATTTTCATGATGGTACAACAATGGCTGCTGATCATGTTATTGTCACGGTTTCATTAGGGGTTCTGAAAGCTGGAATTCACGAAAATTCCGGTATGTTTAAACCTCCCCTTCCTAGTATCAAGACCGAAGCAATTTCAAGGTTTGGGTTTGGCATTGTTGATAAGTTGTTTCTGCAACTAAGCCCAACCCACACCGATGATTCGGCCAGTAGTATCAATCAGTTTCCATTCTTGCAATTTGTATTCCATCAATCTGATTCCCGGTCACGGCAGCCTGAAATCCCTTGGTGGATGAGGAAGGTAGCTTCGGTGTACCCTGTTTATAGCAAGTCCAGAGTCCTAGCAACTTGGTTTGCAGGTGAAGAAGCTCTTCAAGTTGAGTCAATGAAAGACGATGAGATTCGTGCAGGGGTTTCAGCAACTATATCAAGCTTTTTATTGAATTATAATTCTGAATATGGGGGAAAATTTGGATTTGAAAAGGTTTTAAAGAGCAAATGGGGGAGTGATCCACTCTTTTTGGGGTCATATAGTTATGCAGCTGTTGGATCAAGTGCAGATGACATGGACATAATGGCTGAGCCATTGCCAGAAACAAGTTCAAGTTCAGGTCCTCCACTTCAGCTTCTATTTGCAGGGGAAGCAACTCATAGAAATCATTTTTCAACTACTCATGGTGCTTATTTGAGTGGTCTTAGAGAAGCCAATAGGCTTCTTCAACACTATCATATTCATGTGTGATGGCATTTTTGTTGCATTAGTTAAACCCAAGAACAATGTTTGTTTTTCTTTTTTTTATTGGGGTCGTTTGATGTAATTTGTGTTTTTAACTGGTTGATTCATAGCGATTTGGTAATATTTCAGGCACTTTGTAAAGATTAGATCGTGTTTTGTTAGAAAAGGGCTGAAAAAAAGATAACGAGATGAGAGCCTCCAGTGGATGTATCGAGTTTCAAGAAGTGTTCTTGAAGATCAAAGTTGAATCAAGCTGTTAGAGAATGTATCAAGTCAAATCTAACTGAAGTTCAGGGGAGCAAACTGTCGATTGTAGGAGTTGAAGGAAAACTGAAAAGGTAGGGGCTGGTTGTGCAAAGGTTGAAAATTGTTAGTTAGAGGATGCTGATGTCATGATGGCACTAGCAAGTTTGATCAGCAAGCAAAGTTGGAAATAAAGAACCAATTTTCTCCTTCAGCCGCTTCTATTGAAGGTATTAAATTAAATTATATCTTTTAATATTCATGTCCAGGTATTGAATTAAATTAAATTTTATTTTAGAAACTTTCTTGCTGGTTTTATTGGCAGTTTCCATTGTAATTTCCCAGATGTAGTAGGTTATATAGTTTTCATTTTGGGGAAACCCCTTCTCGTTAAGTCTAGATAGAGATTATTTTTCATCAAATTTTGTTTCATATCCAAAGTATCGTATAAGGAAAAGCTTCACTCTCTCTAACTGAGGTAATTCCTCTGTCTTTTTCAATTTTTATAGTACTATTATCATGAGTTAAATTATATTGATAGTATTATTGAACTCTGAATTTTCAGTTTTGGTTCTAACTTGACATGCTTAGTAGGGATTATTTTGACAATCATCACGCACTTGCCCACTAAGCACTATGTCAATTAGGCCTACCCAAAGCATACCAAAATGTCCACGGATATATTGATGTGTAGTACTAGTTTGTTACAATTTCTATGTCAATCTAATCTCCTGCAACTATTTGATGCTAGAGGAAACATGCACTACAATGAAAATTATGAATTGGTTTCGTAATTTTTGCTATTGCCCATCGCCCTTATCGAATATTGCTATGTTCCCGGTGACTAAAATTAGCGTTGTGAATTTAGGAGGTGAATAATTAGCATTGCAAGTAAGAATTTGGATGAACTAATAGATTCCAAACCTTTAATTCCTTGCTTAGTTCCTGTCTTTTCTTTGTGTGTTTGAGTGTGTAATCATTGTTATTAATTATTCCTTCCGTCCCATGATAAGTGTTGTAGTTGACTTGTTTAATTTTGTGAGGCTATAGAAGAAAGGAATTAGTGAAATCTGAAAACTACCCTCGAGCTGAACTGAGGCACCTGGCTGAATCAAATCTGCATTTGATCATCACTGGTTTTCTCCCTTTCCTAATCAATATCCCTTTACATTCTTGTCAGCAGTAATATCCTGAGCATTGATCGCTAAAGCAGAGTAGTCGCTTCGTCTTGCTGAAGAATCTTCAGTTCTTTTGGTAAGCAATCTTCTTTCCTTTCTTTTCTTTTGTACTTTTGGATCTCTCTCCATGAATATTATTTTATTCTATCTATTTTATCTTCTTTTATTGATGTCGCATTTGCCGTATGTATACTATTGTAACGTTTATTTTCTTATTCATAGAAATAACTCTTTCTTGTTCATTCATTGTAAACTAGTGACTCTTGCCGTTTTTTTTTTTTTTTTTTTTTTTTTTTTTTTTTAAAGAAGGGACTGTTTTACCTTTTAAATCTTTGAATTGACTAATTTGTATTTGGAAGGAGACTGAGGGATAGCATAGTCATTTCAATTACAGAAAGTTGACAAAAGGAGGGAAGTGAGACGAAATCAACACTGGGGGGGGGGGGGGCGGTGCGACTTCTTGAGGGCAATGAAATTAACCATACAGTAATGTATACTGTCCATTCATTGTCAACTCATCTTACCCTTGTTTACTGAATACTACTTTCTCATTCTTTTTAGTGAAATAGACGAAGAACTCATTAAACCAGGAAAAATGGAGATGAAGCCAAGAATCGTGATAATTGGAGCAGGGATGGCTGGTCTTACAGCTGCAAAAGAGCTTTATGAAAAAGGAGCTTCAAAGGGATTGTTTGAGCTTTGTGTGTGGAAGGCGGAAACAGAATTGGTGGGAGGATTAACTCTTCAGAGCTCGGGGGTGAAAGAATTGAGCTAGGTGCTACTTGGATCCATGGAATCATAGGCAGCCCAATTTACAAAATTGCCCAAGAAACTCATTCTCTTGAATCACAGCAGCCTCGGGAATGCATGGAAGGCTATCCTTGTGACCCTGTCACTATTGCTGAAGACGGGTACAAGATAGATTCATCAATTATTTTTCCTATTTCAAATCTTGTCAACAATCTGTTAGAATTTGCTCGAGGAAAAGAGGCCACTGATGATGGAATTGGCAACATTAAGGGTATTACTGGAACTGAAAATCTCAGTGTTGGTTATTTTCTCAAAAAAGGGCTTGAGGCTTATTGGGATTCGCAGAAGGATCGAGAGGAAGTGAACGGGTATGGGAGTTGGAATAGAAAGAAACTCGAAGAAGCCATTTTTACAATGCATGAGAATTTTCACAAGACTTATACAGCAGCTAATGTTTTGTCACGTCTCGATTATAAATGCGAGAGTGAGTTGGGAATGTTTCCTGGTGAACATATCAGCATTGCTAAAGGTCACTCGAGCGTAATCCAATCATTGGCTTCTGGATTACCAGATGGCACAATTCAATTGGGAAAAAGAGTTTCAAGAATCGAGTGGCAGGCAGAGAATCAAGAATTGGAAAACGTGCTTGGTACAAGACCCGTGAAGCTGTACTTTAATGATGATACAACCATTTCAGCTGATCATGTTATTGTGACAGTTTCATTAGGGGTGCTCAAAGCTGTAATTCTTGAGAGTTCTTCCCCTATGTTTACACATCCACTTCCTAAAAACAAGATTGAAGCAATTTCAAGATTCGGGTTTGGTCTTGTTGATAAAGTGTTCCACCAAATGAGTGACACGCGTGAAGAAAATGGTAATTTCAACAAGTTTCCATTCATGAAATTTGTATTCCATCTGTAATATCCGCCCTTTGGCCTTATATTTTTATTTTTGGTGAAACTCTTTTATTTATTTTGGACTCAAATAATTAAGGAGTAAGTATTGGGCTTAGTTGGACTTAAGTAAATTAAAACCCAATAAGAGTATGAAACCCTTTTTGGTAGGGAATTGGAAACCCTATAATATATATACTCTCCTAAAACCTAGCCTCTCTAATTGTTAAACAAGAAATAACTCAGAGAAAAAGAGAGAGAACGGCATAGAGGAGGGAGTAACGCAGAGAGGGAGAAAGAGATCGGGAAAGAGGGAGAGAAAGGGAAGGGAGAAAGAGAGGGTGAAAGGTCCATCAAGAAGGTAAACCCCATCTCCTTAAGTTTTCTTATCTCCTTGGATTGATTATTAGAGAGCAATGATCATGATTTAGAACTCTAATTATTATGTTGAATTAGGGTTTGGTTTAATGGAATTAAGAAGAGGAAGAAGAATGATAGTGTGCATGTATGTGATTGGTGTGTGTGTGTATGCTGCAGCGTGTGTGTGTGCTGCATTGTGTGTGTGTGTGTGTGTGCGCGCGTGTGGACTGCTGCGTGTGTGTGTAAACCGTGTGTGTGTGTTTGAGATGCTGTGAATAGTAATTATGAGTGCTGTGAATAGTGTTTTGGTGTGATTAAATGAATACTAAAACACGATGATTGGGAATAGAAACTATGAAACCCTAAGGGTATTTTAGTAAACCTAAAAGGGTATTTTGGGTATAAGATTTAATGGGTAGTACAAACCCTAGAATGAATACCAACCTTAAAAGGGGTTTAAGAAGATAAACTCATAAGGTTAAGAAAGTAAAATAAAAGTATTTGGGGACGGAAGTAAATAGTATTACTTGTCCTAAGACTATTTTATGCATGATTGTAGATTTGTGCACGAGGTTTGCTAAGTGGAATAACGCAAAGCCAAGGTAAGAGATTACGTTCCTTAAGTGCTTTGATGATTCATCCTTTATGTAGGATCTTCCTTATTTATTTCAAGTGTAGCTACCGATGGTCCGTAGCATTTGAACTCTGATGTTGTTGAACGTCTTTTGATTATCTTACCCTTGATGTATTTTGTTCAATGGGTATCCAAACAGATCGAAATTGCCTTAAGTATTCTTGTACCTAGAATACTAAGAACTATAACTGTATCTAATTGAAATAGGTGCGGTTGGATTAGTCTAATTGAAAAGGACTAATTACGATAAGTCTAGTTTGATAGAAAGAACTTAGACTTTTAAATTGCTACATGAGGAAGTAGCTTGGTTATCATGATATACCTAAATAAGGGAGCACCCTGAAAAAAGGTGTAAGGTCTCTTATTCTCTTAACACCCTGAAAAGGTGTGACACCCTGAAAAGGTGTGACACCCTGAAAAGGTGTTTAAACTCTGAAATTGACGGATTAAACTAGGACCATAACACCCTGAAAAGGTGTAAGGTCTTTTATTCTCTTAACACCCTGAAAAGGTGTGACACCCGGAAAAGGTGTTTGAAACTCTGGAATTGACGGATTAAACTAGGACCATAATTCATCGAATTGATAACTGTGTTTGTTACATGCAGTTAAAATTATTAATTTTAGCCTTTCATTTAATAATGTTGTTTGGCTCCGTTCTTTCGGTCATCTCTCCTTAGTACCCGGAGAGATCCCGTATGAACTTACTGAGCATTGTTCGCTCACCCCTTCTTATATTATTTTTCCCAGGTAAATACTAAGGACCTAGGTGGATTGCAAGGAAGGGCAGTTCGTGGCTATTAAGGAATTTTAGACTTTATTATGTTTTATGTTGAGCTAGTGGGTTGTACTAGCCGTTAGAATTTAAATGTTAGTTACGCTTCCGTACTATTTTGAATTGTGGTTAGATTATACTAGTCGTTTACATTTGAACGTTGGATTTGAATTATATATATATATATATATATATATATATATATATATATATATATATATTATATGCACACCCTGATTTCTACCTAGACCGCCCTTTCAGGTTTTCAATCTAGCGGGCTTATTTTCTCGTGCCTTTGGCTCTAACTTTGCCTAGGCCCGCCCTTGCGGGTTTTTCAACCTAGCGAGCTTTCTCTTTTTCTTTGAAATAGGGGATGGAGCTACGAGTAGTACTTCTTCAGCTTGTCCGTGTTGACTGGCTTTGGCAGTTGATCTCCATCTAGGTCTGGGAGTTGTACCGCTCCTCCGGAGAAGATCTTCTTGACTATGTAAGAGCCCTTTCCATCTTGGTCCCCACTTTCCCATAGGATTGAATGGTCCGGGACGGTGTTCTGTGTAGGACAAGGTCCCCTTCTCTGATGTTTCTCTGAACTTGACTTTCTTATTGAATGCTCGGGCCATTCTTCGTTGATATGCTTGGATATGCTCGGCGGCTCGAAGTCGTCGTTCATCTAGCAGGGCTAGTTGCTCATAACTGCTGTCCAACCATGTGACTTCATTGACTTGGTTTTCTAGGAGAAACCCTTAGTGATGGTACTTCTAATTCAATTGGTAACACTGCTTCCATCCCATAGGCTAGGGCGCATAGAGTTTCACCGTGGCGGTACGGATCGTAGTACGGTAGCCCAGAGTGCGAAAGGTAGCTTGTCGGGCCAGTCTCTGCCGGTCTTAGCCATTTTTCTGATGATGGTCTCTATGGTTTTGTTAGCAGCTTCAACTGCTCTATGGTTTGGTCGTATGGGGACGACTTATGTCTCTCTATCTTGTATTCTGCAAGTAGTTGGTCACATTCCTTTTTAAAGTGCGTACCATTGTCAGATATCATCTCATGAGGTATCCCATATCGGCATATGATGTTGGTCTTAATGAACTCAGCCACCTTTTTGGCATTTAAAACTTTGTAGGATTGAGCCTCGATCCACTTAGTGAAGTAATCAACGGCGACCAACACGAATGAGTGTCCATTATGACCTGTCGGTGAGACTTTGCCAATGACGTCTATTTCCCATGTAGAAAATGGCCAAGGGGATGTCATGGGGTATAACACGGACGGTGGTGCGTGTTGCAAGTTGGCATGTATCTGACACTTGTGGCATTTTCTAACCATCTTGGTGCAGTCGGCTTCCATTGTAGCCCAAAAGTATCCTAGTCGGATAACTTTCTTTGCTAGCATGTTGCCATTCATGTGGGTTCCATAGAATCCTTGATGGACTTGGTCCATGATTTCTACGGCTTCGTGCTCATCAGCACAGAGTAGACACTGCTTGTGGTGTTTCTTGTAGAGGCGATCACCTATAATAATGAATTGGGCGGCAAACCGCTTGAGGGATATCTTCGCTTTAGGTGATGCGTCTAATAGGAATGTTCCGTCTAGGAGGAAACGCCCTACATCATAATACCAAGGTTTATCGTCCAAGGCATTTACGGAATCAGAGCCACACTCTTCTTTGCAGTCGTGCAGGTCTATGATTGAGTAATAAGCATGAGTCGTTCACCTCGCGACTTTGAAGGTTTTGACCTCAGTCCATTCGGGAATTTCTACAAGTGATGTTAGCATGGCTAGGGAGTCTGCTAAGCGGTTCTTATCTCTAGGAAGATAGTAGAAGTGACCTTTTTGAACTGTTTTACCAAGTCTTGGAGATGGTCATTATATTTCTGGAGTGTAGGATCTTGTACCTTCCACTTCTTGAGTGACTGATAGATTATAAGTTGTGAATCTCCGTACACTTCTAGTTCGGTCACATTTCTTTCTAAGGCTGCTTCAAGCCCCGCTATGCCAGCTTCGTACTCGGTAATATTTTTAGTGGCCTCGAAGTCAAGGCAGATTGTGAGTGGAGTGTAGAAATCTGAGGAATCTACTAGTAACATGCCAATACCATATCCCTGTTTATTAGCAGCGCCATCGAAAAATAATTGCCACTTATTTTCTGCTATTGCCATGATATCCTCATCAGGGAATCGCGGGTCTTCCCCCTTCGCTTCATCACACGGAAATTCGGCTAAATGATCGGCAAAGACTCTCCCTCTCACGGATTTCTGTGTGATGTAAGTGATATCATACCCCGTGAGCATAAAGTACCACTTGGCTATTCTAGAGGAACATGCGACTTCTCGAATGTACTTCATTGGGTCCATTCGGGCAATCAGTTGTACAGGAACGCTTCCATGTACGACTTAGTCTCTCAGCTACCCATACCAGTGCAGCACACGACTTTTTTAATGCGGAGTAATTCAATTCAGCCCCTTGGAAGCGACGGCTGACAAAGTACACCCGCATTCTCTTTCTTCGAATAGGGTTGCTCTTGTGCTAACATAGCCCCTAGTGCGTTGTCATTGACTGTGAGGTACAAGGTCAACGGTTTCTCTTTATGCGGTGACCAATACTGGAGGGTTTACCAAATATTCCTTGACTTTTTCGAAGGCTTCTTGACATTCTTCGGTCCATTCTAGGGATGCATTCTTCTTGAGGAGCTTAAAGATGGGCTCGCACATCGTCGAGCTGATTGATGAAACGACTAATTTACTGAAGGCGACCCATGAATCCCTTGACTTCTTTCTGCGTCTTAGGTGGGAGGCATGTCAATGATGGCTTTGATTTTAGCATGATCAGCTTCTATACCACGCTCGGTGACCATGTACCCAAGGACTTTTCCTTTCACTACCCCAAACGTGCACTTGGCCGATTAAGTCTCATCTTGTAGTGTCTCAACCTTTCA
>JAOWBW010000362.1:422139-533904 GCA_026119855.1 Campanula takesimana | reverse complement strand
GGATCGAAACTTTTCTCATCTTGTACAGGCGCAGGAACAGGCGCAAGTGCAGGCGCAGTTTCTCTGTGCGCCACCATAGCCATAGATTTTGATTTTCCTTCAGTTTCGCTGATTCGCTGAAGTTTGAGTTCGTAAACTTTGAGATTTGCATAAAGGTTCCTTAATGTCCATACATCTAAAGTTCCAGTGTCTTCAGAGCGCTAGATTTATGTAGGTATCTTGATCCAAAAGTTTTGTAGAAAATTTACATTCAAATCTTTGTTAGTAAACTTCATGCCAAGTGAAATACATAGATTGATAATTTCACAGTAGGGTTCATAAGTTTGCCTCAAGTTTTCACCGGGAGTTGAGAGAAATTGTTGAATCTCTTTAGTACTTCGTATTTTCTTGTTCTCCTTGCAGACGGTGTCTCCTTCAATATGCTCTTCAATAGCATCCCATAGCTCATTAGCAGTAGCACAATGCATGACTTGTTGTTTCATAGCCGTGCTTAGAGTGCTTAGAAGAATGTTTCTTGCTTTGCCATCATTTGCAACTCTCTAATTTCTTCCTCAGTCCATTCTTCCCTTGGTTTGAGAACTGTAGGTTGGGCAGCGTTGGTGCGTGGATTTGGATTCGCCTTCATCGGAATATAAGGTCCATAAACGACTGTGTCATGGAGCCTTTCATCGATTGAGTTGAGATGAGTCAATATGCTGAATTTCCACACGTCAAAATGAACTTCATCAAAGACCGGAACGTGAGTGTAGTTTGCAGTTGCCATAGGTTTTGAGTTTTCCATTTAGAATCGGCACCCAAGCTGTTAAGCTTGAAAAACGAAAAATGTTTTATAAAGGTGTTTGCTCTGATACCACTTGTTGGTCCCAAAGGGCAACAAGGGTATGAAAAATAGCTAGAGGGGGGTGAATAGCTGTTTAATATTCTTTCATACCCTTGATAAAATCAATTGCAAATGCGCACTTTATCAAGTAAGCGTTATGAATGCGCCTAAGTGAGTGAGTGAAATGCACAGCTGAATTTAGTAATGAAAATAGGCGCAAAGTGTGATAAAGGGGCGCACACATACTCTAAGTATTTTGGCTCAAAGTGGTTGAAATAAGGAACTAAGGCAAATGAAATAACAACACAACACAGTTCAATCAATCAATCTACAATGAATAAACAATCAAATAGTTAGATATGATATGACTTGAAAGGAATAGCAAGATAATAAGTACGCGCTATTTGGAGAGGTTCGATTGGGAAAATGATCTACGTCCTCTACCAAGATGGTTAGTCTTGGATTTCTAATGGAGATCTTATATAATGAGAGAGTGTTACAAATTACAATCGTTTGAGCTTATACACTAACTCAAGATCTAATATTCTATGAAAGAACAAATCCTAGACAATAACCGGTGTATCTCTAAAAGAAAGATCTAAGTGATCAAACTTAAAGAGGTGAGTGTGTGATTTTAGATTCAAGGCTCTTTAGATCTTTATGATTTAGAGCACAATGAAACTAAAGTGTTATAGCTAGAAGATCTGGGCTAAGGATGAATGTATGAAGATGTTCTTGAGAAATTCTGGAAAAACGAAGGCAATCTTCAAATCTTCAACAAATGCTTTGAGAGAGAAATTCTTGAAGTTCTTAGCAAAACTCAGCAACTTCAAAAAGTTGAAGTTATGGGGTATTTATAGTGAACTTCAAAAACTAGCCGTTGGAAATCCTTGGTGAGTCAGAGAAAGGACGGATGTGCTGTCGCTCATTGAGTGGAGCACGTGTCCTTTTATAGCCGTTAGACACATAACATAAATATGACCGTTATGGACAGGTGTCCTTAGATGCGGGTGCATACGTGTTATTTAACCACCGTTGGATCATTGCGTAATTTGAATTCTCTTCAAGTCTTTGAATCTTCAATAAATCACTGAGTGTTGAATAAACACTTTGAGGCGCGTTGAGCAAAGAGGCGCACAAATACTGCGCGCGCTAAGGCATATGGCGCATGGCGCGTAGAATTAAAATGAGGCGCATAGCATTTCTTAGAAGAATGCTTATATGCGCGCGCTAGAAGGCGCATGGCTCTACTCAAAATGTGATTTTCTTGAATCTTGATCTTCTTGCCCTATTACTAAGCCTAGTGTATAACAATGGACAACCTAAAAAATGAAGTATAAATACTTCTTACATGTGGGTCTAAAGTCCATGAAATAAAACTTAGGTGATGGATCAATCAAATCTAATAAATCCTATTACATTAAAACTGAGATATACGTGGGCATACCCAACAGTGTAAATGGTTCGTTCAAACCGCGGTTTGAGACCGAACCGAACCAAACCATGCGGTTTGGTTTGGTTTGGTTTTCAAGTATCAATGGTTTGGTTCAGTCTCAAATATTGGCAAACCACATGGTTCAGTTTGGTTTGTGGTTTGACCTTCCCAGACCAAACCAAACCAAACCAAACAGAACCGCGGTTTGAGACCGCGAGACCGCACCACCAAGCCGAACCGCCAGACCAAACCACATTACATAAACTAATCCTAACCTCAATTTCACATCTTATTTAATATTTTTGTATATTTATTAAAATTTATTATTAGATCATTACATAGATTAATCCTCACTCCCATTTTGTATTATATTTAATATTAATTTCTTCGTTTGTTATCTTCATTGCGATTTGCGATACATTAATTATACCAATTTCTCTCCACGGTCTATATTATAAAGTTTCTTTTTTTTCCTTCGGCCTCTCTCTTCGTCTTGTCTCTCTCTTCATCCGACTTTCCTCTTCAAGATCCACATCTTTCGCACTTCCTCCGTGATCACGGAAAATTAAAACAAATGTAATAATGAGTTGTGGTTTGAATCGTGATTTGAACCGTAGTCTAAACCATGGTTTGAACTGCGGTTTGAACCACGTAATTAAACCGCGGTTTGAACCAAACCGAACCAAACCATAGCGGTTTGGTTTGGTTCGGTTTGAAATTTTTAATGGTTCGGTTCGGTTTGAAATTTTCACAAACCGATGACTAGTGGTTCGGTCCGCAAATACCCTCAAACCGAACCATTTACACCCCTACTGCTAGTATGGGCTAGTGGATGCGGAGATCCCCCAATTCCCCAACAAGTATTGGTGATGGTGCATCAATTACAATTTTAAAATTTTCTTAATTGTAATTATATCAATACATTAATAATTATTATTTAAAATTCATTCATTGTAATAGTAAAAAATTGGAAAATATCATCCGAAACGGAGGGGGTGTTTTACAAGATAAAACCCAACCTTGGTTGTATTAAGTTGTAGCTTAAGGCCGTGTAGGTCTAGTGTCTCAAGACGTCGGTTTTTTCAGTTAAAGTTAATTAATTGTAATTTTCCATAAAAGAGGCACATCACATTGTTTTAGAAGTTGAGAATTCCGTTTATAGATAGATGATAAATTGTGAGGTAGAGGAGCAAAAGGGGTGATCCCATCCAGGGCAGGGCAGAAGAGGTTGAAAGCAAAAGGCAATAAGAGGATGCCACGTGGCTGGCGGGCAATCTTGAACGTGTGGCCGTTGAGAATTTTAAAAAAAAGCCAATCGTGAATGGCTTTCAATTTCTGTACACTCAATACTCCTTACAACTGTAACTATATAACTCCACTCCCTCTATCTTTACATTTCTCTCCTTACTTCCAGTTCCCACTCTCTCCTCCCCACCGATCACCGGAGCTTGGAATGGCCACCGCCGGCGTTTCTCCTTCGGAACTGTCAACCGCGCACCGGTACTCTATTACTCTCTTCTTCTTCTTTTTTTTTACTTCGATTAATTGCTCGTTGTAATTGTTATCGTAATCATAATAGCATTTAATTATCTAGGTAGTTGGATTCTTTTAGGGATACATAAGTCTTTTTTATATGTATTAATTGCATTTCTTACTATCTGTGAAGAAGTCTAAAATGACATGTATTTTGAATCAGAGAGGGAGTATGTGGTAATGATGCTATTTTTGCTAATACAAGTATACTGAGACCAATTTGTGATATATGTTTGCCCTTGTACTACTAGATAGATCAACCTTTTTATGGCCTCCATGAGTCTTTTTTAGAGTATACTAATAGTTTGTGCACAAGATAAACTTCTAAAGTACTAATTCTTCACTTATTTTTGACTCTGTCACAAAAATTAAGTCACTTTCTGGTGTTTATGTATTTAGTTTGGCAGTGGATCCATATAAGTTTGAGACGGTTTAATAGCATTTTGGTTTGTTTTCATCAAAAAGTGTAATGAGACTCAAAGCCCGGTCCGCAACTCATCTACAACAAACTGACCGTTAAGCACCTGGGTTAGTTAGGCCCACCCAAAAATTTATGGATATTGCTCGTGTCTATTGTTAAGTGATAGTAGGTTGACACTTGTAAGGTACCCTCCACTTACACAACTATTAAAATTTGGCAGTGGATCCTTAAAAAATTGAGATATCATAGCAGACGTGGCTTTACATCCTTCTAGTTTGTTTTAATCTACTTATCTACACAAGACATCCGATTTGGAGCTGTTGAGTTTCTGTCTAGGTTTGAACATAACAAAAGCAAAATGCATGAAGGTTAACGAAGAGAAAATTACTAGATAGAGGGGTGTGCGAGAAGTAATCGATCCATGTAACCAGCTATAAAAATGATTCATTCACCGATCCCAGTATGGGAAATGCTAATAGAGTTGAGGCTGAGAGTAGACACGTATTCACCTCGTATAGTTAAGGACAATCACGTGGGATGAGTTGAGGGTGAGTTCGTATGGCAAGGATCCTTATAATTGGCCATTCGCTTGGGCCGAGTTAGTTAAGGACAATCACGTGGGATGAGTTGAGGGTGAGTTCGTATGGCAAGGATCCTTATAATTGGCCATTCGCTTGGGCCGAGTTATCATTGATATAACTTCACTACAAAGTTGTCCATGATTTAGCTTTAGTCAGTCGCTTTTGTTGGTTTTTCTTATCGTAATTGCAAGTAGATGAATGCATGGGGTAATAAACTAAAGAGTTCACTTTTGGTATGACAGTTGAGTTTGAATGGCTCTAACGCTGGAGCTTCCTCCCCCGCTACAACCTTCCTGTGTAACAACTTGAAGAAAGTCAACACAAGGTTTAACAACCCAAAACTTTCTGCAAGAAACTTCAAGATCTACGCAAAAGATCCCCAAGAAATTGATGAGAAATTACAAACCGACAAGGACAAATGGAGAGGTCTTGCCTATGACATATCTGATGACCAACAGGACATCACCAGAGGGAAAGGTATGGTCGACTCCCTCTTCCAAGCTCCCCAGGATGCTGGTACCCATATGGCCATCATGAGTTCCTACGAATACATCAGCACTGGGCTCCGCACGTAAGAACTAAACGCATTCTAATCTTAAATTCCGTTGTGTTGGATGATGTTTTATTATCTACTTGGAATAACAAACTAGTACGTGCCATTGTAATTTAGGTACAATTTGGACAACAACATGGATGGTTTCTATATTGCTCCCGCCTTCATGGACAAGCTTGTTGTTCACATCACCAAGAACTTCATGACCTTGCCCAACATCAAGGTATCCAAGTAAAATGACCATTTCAAACCTATGAGCAATTACATATAGCGAACCCAAGTTAACATGCCATTTTTTTTTCTTTAGGTTCCCCTAATCTTGGGTATTTGGGGAGGAAAAGGTCAGGGAAAATCTTTCCAGTGTGAACTTGTTTTCGCTAAGATGGGAATCAGGTGAGTTGATTTTATGTATACATAATATGTACGAAAATTTCTTTAAAAAAAAAAAAAAAAAAACTATGTTCTGATGCACGTGGTTTGATTTAACAGCCCAATCATGATGAGTGCCGGAGAATTGGAAAGTGGAAATGCAGGAGAGCCCGCTAAGCTAATCAGACAAAGGTATCGTGAAGCGTCCGATATAATCAGGAAGGGGAAGATGTGCTGCCTCTTCATCAACGATCTTGATGCCGGAGCAGGTAGAATGGGTGGAACGACACAGTACACAGTCAACAACCAAATGGTCAACGCTACCCTCATGAACATTGCTGACAACCCAACGAATGTCCAGCTGCCCGGTATGTACAACAAGGAGGATAATTGTCGTGTCCCCATCATCGTCACTGGTAACGATTTCTCGACATTGTACGCCCCCCTCATCCGTGACGGACGTATGGAGAAGTTCTACTGGGCCCCCACTAGGGAGGACCGTATTGGAGTTTGCATCGGTATCTTTGCTGCTGATAAAGTCCCACCAGAAGATGTTGTCAAGATAGTCGACACTTTCCCTGGCCAATCCATCGGTAAGTAAATCTCTCGAGTTTGATTCACTACTCGAAAAACGTCTTTTAGAGACTCTTTGTTTTGAGACAGAAATCTTTAATAGTCCTTATTTAAACATTTATGACGGCATTTTTCTAATGGTCTCTATTTTGGGACAACATTTTCCAATAATCCTATTTTAACATGTTATATTTATATCAGGAACAAACATTATTCAAGATTGTTAATTATGCTAAATGAAGAAAAGAAATTTATTTTTATTTTATTTTTTTTTAGATTTCTTTGGTGCATTGAGGGCTAGAGTGTATGATGATGAAGTGAGGAAGTGGATTGGAGGTATTGGAGTAGAAGGGATTGGGAAGAGGCTTGTGAACTCAAAGGAAGGACCACCAACATTCGAGCAACCGAAAATGACACTTGCGAAGCTTCTAGAATACGGGAACATGCTTGTGCAAGAACAAGAGAATGTGAAGAGGGTGCAATTAGCAGACAAGTACATGAGCGAGGCTGCGCTCGGAGATGCCAACAAGGATGCCATCGATCAAGGAGCTTTCTACGGTTAGATCCTTCATCCTATAAACAGGAGGTTTGCCTCTGTATTGCACATCTCAAATTTACAGGATAGTTCAAAAGACATTGTATATTGATGGTGTTTTTGGTGAAATATGAATGCAGGGAAAGCAGCCCAACAGGTGAATATTCCGGTTCCTGAAGGATGCACTGATCCATCTGCAGAAAACTTTGATCCAACGGCTAGGAGTGACGACGGAACCTGCTCGTATCCATTGTAGGGAGCTTTTGTCTTTGGTTGTTGTTGATTGCGGGTGTACTGAATATTTTCTTAGGATTGAGGAAGTCAAATAATGTTTTTACCTCTCTCTCTCTCTTTGTTTCCATGGATTACTACCCTGTAATTTTGTGTTATAATTTTCATAATTGTCAAACATATATTTCAACATTTTTCTTTTGTATTCCTAAAAGTCAACAACAATGATTACATATGGTGCCTTATTTATACTCTCTATTGTGTGAAGGAGTTGCTCATTTATAGCACACCGTGCTAAAATTGTTTTACCAAAACAAAGAAAATCTCATTTTAGACGTGTAAAATGAAGTAACCTCAAATGGAGATATATAAACATTCATCCACGGTGAAAGCTTATAAGTACCATCAAAGCCCTCATTTTTCCGATGTGGGATTAGGGATTTCACAGATATTGGTGTCCACTGTTCCGTGCCATTTCGATCAACAACTAGAGTGACGCATGACGTGCCATAACCAAAAGAATGACCATCAGGTTCTGAGTTACTATACATCGTAACATGTACAATAATTCAAAGCATGATATATTTAATGGATAACGCTTAATGAAAGGCTCGCTTATATTTTCACCTCAGATGGAACCACAAGGCTATGATTCAAGAACCAGCTGCCATCCGATTAGCAACAAAGGCAATTCCAACCAGTAAACGCGGAACAATGAGCAACAGTGATATAGCAACCAACCAAAGGAGAACATAACTGTAAACCAATACAACAAGCAAACTCAGGAAACTCGGTCGTACTAAAAAAAAAAAAAAAAGGGAAATTTATCAAATCCCATACATTAGGAAATTCCGACCACAACCTAAAAACACCCAGAGACTTTTTTTTTACAGTCACGATAACAACACAGTTACTACACGTACCTCCTCCTTTATACAGCCTTTAGAAAACTAGTACAGTAATTAAGTCTTCTTTTTTTAAACTCCTCTGCCCGGGCAATCGGGTGTTTGTGTTTCACCCTCAGAGCCTCAGCTAGCCCGATTCCTTAGGTATATCCTCGAAAACTAACAATGTACAACTCTCCTTTAATTTAGGTACAACCAACATCATCTTTTTTATTTGCAATCGGCTCTTATCTATTCAAATATAACAGGTAAGAGCTGTAGCTGGACATAAGAAAATAAAGAAACAAGGCTCTTCTTCGTACTTAGACTCAGTTAGCTGTACAACTCTAATCCATCACACCTAGGATGATGATGCTGCAGCAGCAGCAGCAGCAGCAGCATATGAAGACAGAATGCTAATCCTCCTTTCTGCAATATATAGATCAAACACCCCACGTCAGAAAATACTTTCATGCCAATTGAAACCATTCGGTCACACAGCATAATTTAACATTTTTATTGTTAGAGAATCATTTCATGAACAGTAATTAAACCACATAAAAATATACTGGTTTCCTGAGATGCTTACTGATTTTGTTGCATATGGAACTACTCCATCCGTCTCATAACAACTTGCACAATTTTACTTCGACATGGGAATTCAGAAAAGAATGTATATATTCAAAAGTGGGAAAGGAGTTGTGAGTATGAAGATTTGCAAGTGTGGCCCACAATTCAAGTACTCCCTCCGTCCTAAAACAGCTAAAACAGCTTGCACCATTTTGGAGATGCATGGGAATTAAGGAGAGTATATATATATTCATAAGTATTGTGAGTGGGAAAGTGGTTGTGAGTATGATGATTTAAGAGTGAGACCCACAATTTAAGTGTGTGAGAATGACAAGTGGGGTTGGATGAACTAAAAAACAATAAAAATTAAACATTTTAAGAAAGTGGGGACTTACCAATGGGACTCCCAAAAAGGAAATTAGTTCAAGTTGTTTTGAGACTGAGGAAGTATGTGAGTATGACAAGTGGGGTAGGTAAATAAAAGAAGATTAAAAAGTGAACATTTTAGGAAAGGGAACTTGCCAATGGGACACCCAAAAACGAAACTGGTGCAAGTTGTTACGGGGCGGAGGAAGTATTCAACATGAAATTCAGTATTTTAGTACTCCGTAGTAGGGAAGATGGTGAAGGACAATTGATTATAGATTCAGAAGGACTAGAAGTAGTCAGGAAAAAGGTATTTACCTCCAGCAGCAACAAGTTTCTCTACACGCGCAACTATATGCTTTCCATAAGTGTATTTCTTCAGAGCATTCAGATGAACCTTAATTCGGTTCAGAATCATCTCAAGTTGCTGGTCATCACAAGTTTCCAGCACTTTCTGTACAACATAATTCGCAAACTGATCCTTCATCATCACCTAGCACAATTGGAAAATGAGATTTAAGACAGGAACGCAATAATTTCAAGAAGCACACTTTTGAGCTAAATGCAGTTTTCACATGATATCCAGCAACATTATCCTGCAGAAATATCTCATACATGCAATCAATTTCAAAGCCCAAAAGGTAAAATGAACAACAAAAAGAGCACGACCAGTTCACCAGCTTACTCTGATAAAAATCATTTTCTCATGGCAGATAGAACGGCAATCTAAGTGAGCAATGGAGGTTGCACTACAATGAGGGTACCGAAGTAATTTCATGGGTAAAGCATGGTGGTTAAGTGTAGAATCTATTATAAGGATTTTATCGTTTACTCAAAGATGAAGCCCATGTAATAAAAACAATATGAATAAATGAGCGTGTAAGTGCAGACATTGATGCTATCATAAGTGTTGCCATCACCTCCCAGATGCTATCCAGACGTATTTTTGTGATAGTTGCACATTTCTTTTTATCTAACATTATTATTCTAATCATGTATTATTTCTTGCAATATGTTTGTTGGTTGGTCCATTTTACAGGTGGTTATGTGAAGATTAAAGCAGACTTGTCAAAGGCGTCGCCCGCCTCGCCCGCCTCGCCTTTTTGGTCGCCTCTCAAGGTTATCGCCTCTCCGCAGAAAGGCAGGCGCATGGTAGCCTTTTTAGGTGAGGCGTCGCCTTTGTGGGTGAGGCGAGAGGCGTGCGATGCGTCGCCTTGTGAGAAAGGCGTGATTAATGAAAGTACGACATTTTTTCACTCTAGTTTTTAATTGAGTGCCCTAGTCTAGCCCTCCAATCGACTAAATTGACAAATCCAGAAGTCGAGACGAGGCATGAAAGGGACAAGAGGAAAGAAGAAGGGTCGGCGAACCAAATCGATCACTCAGACGATCGATTGACTCTAACGAACGCGATGGCGGCGTTGAGAGGCGACGTCTACCAGACAGCGGCAACGAGGCAAGTTCGACGAGTTTCAGATAATATTTTTCTACTTTTCTCCTCTTTTGCGTTCTTACTACGTCGTTTTTGGTTTTGGGAAGACGATATATTACACTAAGCTCCCCTCTCCGCCCCCCCTGATCTTTTCAAACTTTCATTTGGCTTATTTCCTATTGAGTCCCTATCATTAACATGATTTACCAAGTCTTATTATATGTTGCATGTGTATATACATTTTTCAATTATTTTTTCCTATTTTTCCACCTTGCTCGCCTTTTTGGCGCCCGCCTCTCGCCTCGCCTTTCGCCTCTCTCAGGTACCTTTCGCCCGCCTCTCGCCTTTCGCCTTTGACAAGTATGGATTAAAGTGAAAATGGTTAGTTATTCATAAAAGGAGTTTTATGAATAACTTTCTAAGTGTGGAAAACATGGGGAAATGAAGACTTAGTCAAGGCATGTTGGCTGGTTTTAAAGAGAGTACAAGACCTTTGATGAGGCCGAGTACAAGAAGGCGAAGCATGGACTTGGAGCTCAAGAAATTAGTTTCTATTTTTGTGGAACTTCAGCACAAAAAGAGGAAACCACTCACCCACTCTCTCCCACTTCAGCCGAGTTATCAAACATGTGAGGAGTAACCTCCAAGACTCCCCATCCTATATAAATGCAAGGGTGAAGACAAAGAAGATGAACCAAACCAACAACAACACACTTTCTTGCATTCGAGATTAAGCACTCATTGGTTCTTGAAGATTCTTCCTCCCATAATTCTTTCCACTTTCAAAGACTTTGGTTGAAGAAAGTGTCTTGGCTAGGATAGAATTTCGTGCTTAATTTCCTTTCGTTGCATAGAACTTCATTGCAATAGTTATAGGGAACTTTTCGATCTTGTACTCAAAAAGAACTATCATATAGTGGATCTTGCCTTCGTGGCTCACTCAAGTTATATATTTATATAACTTGAGAAAAACACTTTGTTGTTCCTTTAAAATTCCGCTGCATTTCTCTTTTTCAAATTGTTTTTCGTAAGGCTCCGTTTGTTTCGCGTAAAACAATTTCCGGAAAATGATTTCCCGTAAAATGTTTTTCGGAAAATGACATAAACATGTTTTTGGTTGTTTGGTAAATCTAAGGAAAATGTTTTCCGGAAAATGTTTTCATATGAAAAAATAATAATAATTTAATATGAGGAAAAAAATTATTATGAGAAAAAAATTGAATGTGGGTGGGGTTTGGGGTTAGGGTGGGATGGGTGGTTGTGGGGGGGTGGGGGTAGGTGGGGGGTGGGATGTAAAGTGGGCGGAGGCAAGGGGTGTTGAAAGATAATTTTAATATGATTGAAAAAAAAAGTTTTATTTTTTGTGGGGGATGAAGGAGTGGGGGTGGGGATGGGGTTGGAGGTGGAGTGGGTATAGGGTGGGGTTGTATGGGGGAGTTGGGTGTGTGAGTGAGGAAGTTAACATTCCGTAAAATGACTTGCGGGGGAGAAATCCGTAAGTTGTTTTACGGAAAACCTAGCTTATTTCCATTGACCGTAAAATATTTTACATTGACTTCTTTTCCCTTTTGGTTACCAAACACCGGAAAACATGTAAAACATTTTCCGTAAAACATTTTACGGTGAAACAAATGGAGCCTAAGTGTGTTGTTCCAGAAGTGCTATCGTAAGTGTTGTTATCACTTAGGATATCACTTACTGTTTTCCAGGCCATTTTGACAATTTCAGAGCGCATGAGAAAACAATTGCTCAAGACAAATGAAATACAAAAAATATGTACTTCTGAGCACAATCAGTGGGCTAACCTGAAGAGGCTCATTTTCATCAGTGGAGCCAAGCATCTCAGTCACCAGGACCTGGCGCTCCTCAGGGGTTCCAAAAGTCAAACACTTCTCCACTACATTAGAGGCAAATTTCTGCTGACTCATCTGAACTATCTGCCCAACAAATTGGTTAATTATAGCTGTACGTTCATGCAGCTTCCCATGCTCCAGCACGTGCTATAAGAATATTACAAAGCATCAGTATGAAATTGTATACAAAGTACAAAGAAAGAACAATGAAGCAATTCCAGGCTGACTTTTGATTCAAGGTGGAACGGACAAAAAAATCATAGAATTTCAAAAGGGAAAAAAAAACATTTGTGGGATCAAGAGAGTCAATGCTCCCTGTAGAAAACAAGATTTTTGATAGATTTAAGCAAAAACATAATGATGCAGCACGCGACATGGTTCCATGTCAAGGAGTTGTGCACGGAAGGAAACGGGACTTTCCAAAAAGCTCATCCTATTAAAATCAAGCAAGTAGAAGATGCAGCTTGCACTGAAACCACAATGAAAAATAGTGTCGAGCCTTCTTGATAAAATGGCTTCCAAGAGATTAACAAACCTGAACAACATAATTCCCATACTGATCTTGTGCCAGCATGCAAACGTACTGCAAAATCTCACCCATCACTATACTTTGAGTTTTTGGGTCACTGCAATGCTCCAGAACTCTCTGTGACAAGAAATCTTTATATATTAGGATCAAAATTTATCCAGATATTTCAATGGAACAAAAGTAGAGTTCAAAAGTTCAAGCTTTTCAACCTGTATGACACGACAACCATATGGATGGGTAGACAATGTCACAACTTGATCATAAAACGTGGAAACAATGAAATGAATAGCATCTTCAGGAATGCATTCAATACACTTTTGGATGACATGATTCCCATTCTGATCGCGGACGCACCGCATAATATGACCATCAAGCTCTGCAACCATTTTTGTCTGCTGGTCCAAATCAACAACCTCTATAGCCTGTGTGGCAAAATTAAGAAAGTGAAATTTACATATTCCAAAGTTACGATAACCACATTTCTTTCTACGTAAGGCCATCCATTATTACCATCTAAGGAGGAAAAACCAAAGAAATGGAAATTAGTTAACGCGTTTAATAGATATTTGTGAAAACAATTATGATTGCGCAAGATTCATGGATACTGGAAAAGTAGAGATAAAATTTGGTGATAATAGTAACTTGTTTAACAAAAGTAAATACCTTCTGGATAACTCGGCAACCATACATTTGAAGGCTAAGGGTCAGGAGATGTCCTGTGAGCTGGTCAGCCAATTCTCTTATTTGAGCAGCAGTTCCATGTTCAAAAAACTAGAAATACAGTATAGCAACATAAGTGACCCACATAGCAAGATAACTGATCAATAACATGTTAAAAATCACATCAAATTCAGAAGTTGAGAGAGCATGTTACCTTCTGGATCACGTAGTTACCAAATACATCAGTCATTAGAGAAAGAGCTTGGGGCATAATCTCGTGGAAAACCATGTCTTTCTCTTCTGTAGTAGCAGTTTCAAGTTTTTGTTGAATAAAACGACTGCCATATTGATCCGCACTGTTCAAACGAGGTTTCAGGCCAAATATTAGACAAGAGAGTAAGATGAAAATTAATAGTAAATGTAGGCAACAATACATAACATACCTGAATTCGACAACATGACCTGCAATTTCCGAGAGCTCAAAGCACTTTGTCTTATTACTCTTAAACTCATCAAGTAAAGAGGATGCAAAACTTTCATCCAAGCTACCACCCGCTTCAGGGTGCCATGATCCCATCACACCCCCAGCTAAGTTCCTTATTCCAGAAGGAAATCGAAGACTTCTCTCCCCATGTCTGACAGGGCTACCCGGCCCAATGCTAGAGTTGGGAAGAAGCGGACCAGCCAATGGGCTTCCAGGATACGACATGCCAAGGCCGTATGTTGAATTTCCATAATAACCATGATTCAAGCTACCTGATTTGCCCATGTAAGGATTACCGTATTGGGATTTCTGATGAGCAAGTAATGATCCCAGGTTCTGAAAGTATTCTTTTTGAAGTGCCAGCACCTCTAAATAGGAATTAGCATCCCTATCCATTGTTGGATCCCTGAGTGCCCCAATCTGTGAGGCAGCATATTCAGTTGATCTCAAGTACTGAAGATATAGTGGGTCCACAAGGGGCCCACCTGCATTATGGTTCCCACCTCTAGTAAGATTCTGCAACTCAGCTGCTGCAGCCATTAAATTAGGTCCTAGGGCAAAACCTCCTCCCATTGCTGCTGCTGCAGTAGCATTTTCAAACAAAGGAGGCATACTACCACCCCCATGTGGGCTTGCAATCATGGATGGCGATACAGGATTCATACCATAACCATTTAACCCATAGCTTGAAAATGGTGAATTAGGACTATCTACATTCTGATAGTAAGAAGGTGATCCTACATTATTGATAGAAGGCCCTTTTAAATACGAGTTTGTAAATGATTGTCCGTCAGCTAACAAAGATGAGTTATTATTCAGATCAACCATAAGCCCACCACCTTTACCCATAGCAGGATAGGGTCCCTTTCCCTGTTGCGCGGGAGAATGCAAATGAAACTGCCCAGATTCGGATTTGTTAAAGTACGGGTGTTGTTTAACATGGTTTTGATCAGCTTGCAAATGAAAGAGGTTCTGGTGATCATTATTAATCTCACTTTGCATTCGAGAACGTGGCCGGCTCTCCTCATCAACCATACCATTAGTTGATAAAGTCATGCCGGACAAAGCAGACACTAGATCTGAAGGTTCGGTTACACCAGGTGATGAGACATTAAATGCACTGCCACCATTAACGGTTCTTTTGTCCAGAGAGTTGACCCGTCCTCCTCCAACAGTAGGAATGCGAGGACTAGGAGCCCTGGCCACAAGTTGAGGATCTGGAGTGGTACTTCTTGACAAGGACGCACCCAAGGCAGAAGCGTAAGTGTGAGAAGCTGATGACAAACTCTTAGGGTTTGCACTAGATCGTAGGGCATCCATTGATGCCATCTCCTGCTGAAGATGAGTGAAATGGGGTTCCGATGATTCAGCATTGTCATCAAAAGCATTACGGCTAGCTGGACGAGATGGATGTCTAGAAACAGATGTGACTTGACTTATATCATCCTACATCCAGTACAATGATCCAAATTTAGAACCATATAGGAAAGTTTATCACGAAATATGAATGTACTGAAAGATTGAAAAACATAATCAACCACATCTATGGAGAGTCTGTTTACAACAAACCCTTAGAATCTAGAAACAAGATCAACTTTATTTGCATAAGAGTTGAACACAAATATCTAGGCAAGCAAAAACCAATCCACAAATTAAATTGTTATCACATATAAATGTCGCTCTCCTAAGAACCATCACCTTACATCCTCTGCATTTCTACGGTTGCTAGCACAAAGTTAGCTACTGCTTATCCCCCTTAGGCAGGGGTGTACCATAAGGACACGTTCCTAACTGGCATTTTCATTAATGCAGATTTTAATTTTCCCTACCTAGATAGGATATGCATGACAAGTTTTTCATGGAAAAGTAATGAAAAACGACATAAGGAAAATGTATGGAAAGTCTCCTAAGAGGATTATGTTGTGACTTGTCAACTCAACAGATAATGATCAAGAGATAACTGTTCGGAGTATGACTAGAAGGTAACAAAGAGAACCCAGACAGAAACCGAGAAATAGACAGACACATACATAAGCAAGCAGAGGAAGAGGGGAGTTCAAAAAGACTGCTTCAGGAAGGGAAGTAGCCTACCGGCTGACGTATAAAGAACTAAAGAGAAACAATATATGCATGTGTATGGAAAACTAAAGGCAAATAAAGTCTTTCCACATACAAGCAGCAGTATTAAACAACTCTATATTACCAGCAAATAGAACTATCCTTATCAGTCATGATTACCAGAAATCTGAGTCATGCTATTCATGACTAGATGATGCGCATCAACAAAACGAGATGAGAAGTCCTTTAAGATCCAATTTTCATTCAATGCAAATATGAATGGTCTATAAGAAACCCCAAAACAACTTCAGTACAAAGTCATCCCCCAAGTTCATTTTCTTTTGCAAATAGGAAGCATAGCAAAAAAAAATTGAAAATAAGTTAAGGAAAAGCAACGTGTTGATAGATTGGACCATCAAAAAGGTTTTGGAATTTCATTTACTACTGATAGAGAACAAGGAGAAGTTCAACAATGGAACTCATTCTTTGATTAAAAATTCAACCTCAACCAATATAAGTTCCAGAGGTTCTGGAGGAACTTTACAAAAAAGAAACGGTTCTTCATTATTCCCTTTCCCATACTTTTTAGTGTGAAAACAAGTGTAACGAATATTTAAGATTAGGCCACAGACTGTTACTACTACGCCAACAATAAGGAAGCCTCAAAGTAAAAGGACTATAACAAGTAATGATTATTACAAACCAAAAAACTGTAAAGTAAACAACGAAATGGAAGTGGTCATTTGAGCAAAAGATAAAATTCTGACCTAAGATAAAACACATTCAAAGACTAAAAAAACTACTATGCCAACAAATCTGAACCAGGAAACCTTTTATCCACAAGCACAACCAATATAAATACAGCCACCTTAAATGCGTAAAAGATTTAAGAGTAAAAGATTAAGAGTATAAAGACAAGGTGTTTAAGTCGCTCAGCATAGATGACCATAATCTAAACACAGAATAAAATGTGTTTAAGTCTCTCAAGCATAGATGACCATGATCTAAACACAGAATAAAATGCAAACAAGTACTATCAAACGATTCAAATTTTCGAACCAAATTGAAATTTCAAACAATCAGTTTAAGATTTTCGACCTGAATAATCTCTGCAATGCTCTTCTGCCTACTTCCCAATCCCATCCCTGGCAATCCAATTAGTCCATCTCCACCCCATTCTCCACCACTGCCTCCTCCCTGCGCCTTCCTAGACTCTATTCCCCCATTGCTCTCTTCTTTCTTGCCATTAAAACCTAGCTGGGCCGAAAAGAGTGACCTGCTGTTATTCCCATCATCTCCCCTATTCACCTTCCTCCTATCCCCAATCGCCGAGCTACCGCTCCCACCACCGCTCCCGCCGCCCTGCATCCGCTGAGCATATCGCCAGTCTTCCTTAGAGAGTAGCGGAGGAGGTAGCCTAGGGTTTAGATTCACATTCGCGTAGTAGTAAGAAACATAAGCCGGATCAGACCTCAACTCCTCCTCCGATACGCCGCCAAAGTCCGCCGCACCAAGACCACCACCAGCGCCGCCACCAAACAAGCCTCCGACTGCGTTCAATGATCCTTCCACCGTCGGCGGAGCTGAACCACTACGGTACATATTCAAATCCCTCTCTCGATCGTTACTCAGACTCTCCTGCCTCCGCTTCTCCCTCATCAACAGACCTAACTCCTCGTTATTCTGGAGCATCGATCGCATTCCGATATCCGACATCATCTTCGAATAACTATCAGTAATCATCACACAGAAACCCACCAAAAACCTCGCTTATAACGCAAACAAAAATCAAAACTTTTTTCTCTCCCTTTACCTTAAATTTAACACAAAATTGTTCTATAAAAACACTGATCAAAACTCGATCTTCACCGCGTTAAATCTTTCAATAAGTTAAATTCATGATTTCAAGATAATCAATCTAAAAAAAAAAAAAAAGCTAATCAACTAAAACAACTACTGATTGAACACAGCAATCAAATAGTGTGCGAGTGTGTGTTTAACATATCACATCAATTATACTCAAAGCCCAAAAAGATCGGATTGCGAAAGATCGCCGCGCGTTTCCGCCATGTTCACACAGAGATGCACGCAGTAAAAGTGGGAGCGAAAAAAAAAATCAGAGGGTTTAGAAAGAGAGTGTTGAAAGGGGAAGCTGATGAAGAAGAAGAATGGAGTGATAAGCACGAGAGGTGGAGAGGTATCAACCGTTGGATTGAAAAGGTGACGGCACAGATTGATTGTTTCTTGTGAGATTTGTTCTTACAAAGGCACGTTTTAGGGTTTTATTTCAAGGATCTTTTTTAATGCTGGATTTGCTGGGGACTGGATATTATGCCATTTTCAGCTAATTTTCATTTTTTAATTAATTCAATTCTATTTTCCTGAATTTCACTTTTTTTTTCTTTTTTTTTTTTGGCCGATAATGACCTAATTAGCTAAGCTTCCATACTGCAATTAACGTTAATGATACTCCTTTGGGAGGAGTACTTTTGGTTATGTATGAGAACATGGTTTCGGATTAAAACCTAATTTGGTAATTTTGATTTTGTTAAATTACTTTTAGAAATAATCGGTTTATGAAATTGTGATCCATAGCATTTTCTTTCACGAAGAATGATAATGCTTTTAAATAATTGTTAATTTTGATTGTTTAAAAATAAATTTCATGTATTAAACGATAACTAACTACTGTATTTTCAGTTATAATTTTATTTTATTTTTTACAGCTCAAATCAAAATAATCGACTTAGAAAAAAAAAATCTACATAATCGACTTAGAAAAAAAATATCCATTTAATTTCATTCACACTTTAAAAGATATGACATTTCACAAAGATCGAAGGCTCACCCTGAATAACAAGAACAATTTCATTGCTTATACTCAAACAACGATATTTTTGATTGAAATCTTGAGACGTTCGAACTATTTAATTTATATAAATAAATGATAAAAGAAGAAACGGTGGTAAGAGGCCCATTGATATTTAGATTTTTACTTGACAGTAATTTATTTTGGTATGATTTATTATATTCTATAAACATATGTGAGATAGATGTAGAGCATATATTTCCAATGAAACATCGTAGTTAGAAAAGAACAATTTAGTGAAAATGATGAGGTGGAGGAGGAGGAGGAGGAGGAGTCTTTATTACTTAATTAATTTGTAGTTATTGTGGATATAATAGTTACCTCATTAGCTAATAGCTTTGAGCAATTAAAACATTCAAAAATATTTTTGCATATTTGTATAATTCAAAATAGTTTAAGTTCTTGAAATAAGATAAATTAAGAGAATGTTGCACAAAGTTCACTGCTTTTTTTTCTTATGTGTCGACGTTAATTTAGATGATTTATCTTTCGAATTGAAAGTGTCACTTAACTTTTCAAAGTGAGTCAATATCAGTTATTGAAATACTTGAATTCTCAAATATGTTGATTGTTATACCAACATTAACATTGCTTATTGAATTTTGTTAACTATGCATGTGTCATGACATAAGCTGAGTTTTTTTTTTTCAAAGTTGAAATTATTAAAACTTACTTGAGATCATTAATATTTTTAAAAGGGTTAAACGATCTTGCCATACTGTGTGATGAGAAGTGGGAACGATATAATAAAATGTTAGAGCAGAAAGTGATTTTGAAGAAAGAAGTGCAGCAGATCAAAGACCCGGCCGGGTAGCAAGGTAGATCCGATCGGACAAGTTTAGGTCCGATCGGACAAGTTTAGGTCCGGTCGGACCATACCCTTGACCCGGGCGGACCATGCAACTCCGAGGTATTCCGGATTTTGGCACTGTTCTGACTTGCGTAGAAAGTGAATCAAGTCCTTTGGGGATTTGATTTAGGACTCCTTCTATCTTCTGGTTTAGGTCTCTAATCCCAATAAATACTAGCCATAAAGTAGTATTTTTTTCCTTGCGTGATCGAAGACATAGGGAGAGAGAGAGCGATAAGTAATTCTAGATCTAGAGATTTGTATAGCTAGAAACTTTGTGATCAAAGTTCATGCAAACATAGATTAGTGTGATCATCATCTTCTTGTAATTGTTTCTCCGCCATAATAATATCTGTTTCCCTTTGCCCGTGAACGTAGCCAATAGGTTGTTGGTGAACCACGTAAATTCTGTGTTGATTTGCGTTCATTATTATTTGCTATCTCTTGGATATGATTTACTAACAAGTGGCACCAGAGTCTGGTTAGTCAAGAAAGATCAGGGCATTTCGATGCGGTAGAAGAGATGGATTCCGGGAAGGACCATAAAATCGACAAGTTTGATGGGAAGAACAGTTTCAGTTTATGGCAGATCAAGATAAGAGCCATGTTGCGAAGACAAAGCTTGTGGGCTCCAGTGGCTGCTGCAATCAGGGATTATAAGGATCCAAAAGGCAAGGCAGAAGTAGTTCCCACAGCAGAAGATTCGAAGAATGCTGCAGACATGTTAGTATTTGATGAGAAGGCTCATTCAATGATTATCATGAGTCTTGATGATGAGATCTTAGCGGAAGTAGCGGATCAGGAAACAGCGGGAGGCTTGTGGCTGACGTTAGAGAAGATGTATTTGACGAAGTCTCTAACCAACAAGCTCTATATGAAGAAGAAGTTATTCACTTTCCATATGTCTGAAGGTACGCCTATTAAGGATCATCTAGATCAATTTTCTGCTTTATTACTTGAATTGCGTAATATAGAGGTGAAAATTGATAAAGAGGATGCTGCTCTAATTTTGTTGGTGTCTCTACCGTTGTCATATGAATCATATGTTGATTCATGTTTGAACAAATAGACAATTACTCTGGAGCAAGTAAAGTCTGGTCTGAAGACTAGAGAATTGCGCCGAAAGGCGAGTTGTACTAGTACAGAATCTCAGTCATCAGGTTTGGTTGCGGAAGGCAGCAGAGGGCATGGTCGAAGAAACGGAGGTTCTAGATGGGGTCCGAGACATGGAGATATCTGTAGCTATTGCAAAGAGAAGGGGCATTAGAAAACCGGCTGTCCCAAGAAGAAGAGAGAGCAGCAGAAATCTGAGTCGACTGCTGCGGCGGCAAGCAGTGACAATCTGGATGAGGATTATGATTATGACCTGGTGACCGAAGAAGAAGCGTGCAAGGAAGTTGCATGGGTTCTAGATTCGAGAGCATCTTATCACATGTGTTCACGCAAGGAGCAGTTTATAACATACGAGCAGAAAGATAGAGACCGTATTTATATGGCTAATGAATCAGACTGTGAGGTAGTTGGCATGGGATCCGTAAGGGTGAGAACTTCGGGTGATAAAACTCTCACATTGAACAAGGTAAGACACGTTCTACAAGTAGTAAAGAATCTGATATCGCTTAGTCGGTTGGACAAGAAGGGATACAGTTTCAAAGGTGAAGGTGGAATTCTGAATGTCTACAGAGGTTCAGATGTGATTCTGAAGGGTGAAAGAAAAGGTTCCTTGTTCATCCTCCAATGTTCTGAGATTGGTGAGGGTGTTGACGAGCAGGTGGAGCAGCGTTTTACTCTAGGCCGAAGTGAACTGGGCATGCCACGGCTAGAAGATCAACACACATCGGTTTTATTAGTCATGGTTGACATGATCCAATGTCGACTGGATGGGCCACAATTGAATGACTGTTAGTCGCCCGTTGGGGTAATTCTGAGTGCCCTTAGGTGCACGTCTGGGTGTCCGTAGGATACATTGCATGCAGAAAATCTGATTGTCCAGAGGACAAAGTTGTTTGTCTGGTGAGGCAAATTCTGAGTGTCTTGAAGATACATGATGCACAAATCTAGTGTCTTTGACGAAAGACAGACTGAGGCAAAGGTTGAAAAATCTGGTACGAGGGATGTGGCTCAAGGTGGAGGCTATGTCGGAAGCTCGTACATCTGAATTATTAGGGGAGATTCAAAATCAAGGTGTAGATTGTTAGAGCAGAAAGTGATTTTGAAGAAAGAAGTGCAGCAGATCAAAGACAGGTAGGGTAGCAAGGTAGATCAGGTCGGACAAGTTTAGGTCCGGTCAGACCATACCCTTGACCCGGGCGGACCATGCAACTCCGAGGTATTCCGGATTTTGGCACTGTTCTGGCTTGCGTAGAAAGTGAATCAAGTCCTTTGGGGATTTGATTTAGGACTCCTTCTATCTTCTGGTTTAGGACTCTAATCCCAATAAATACTAGCCATAAAATAGTATTTTTTTTCCTTGCGTGATCGAAGACATAGGGAGAGAGAGAGATCAGTAATTCTAGATCTAGGGATTTGTATAGCTAGGAACTTTGTGATCAAAGTTCATGCAAACATAGATTAGTGTGATCATCATCTTCTTGTAATTGTTTCTCCGCCATAATAATGTCTGTTTCCCTTTGCCCGTGGACGTAGCCAATAGGTTGTTGGTGAACTATGTAAAATCTGTGTTGATTTACGTTCATTATTATTTGCTATCTCTTGGGTCTGATTTACTAACATAAAAAATATTTTTACAAATCTATATATATATATATATATTAAAGTTGGCCAAAAGAGCTATGGTATTGATATGTGGACAAACAATGGAGAAAACTTGCATTTGAAGAAGCCACATCAACAACATACTAATAAATAAGTGACTTTTCATTTTCTTTTCATTAACTAATACTATTAGCTAATAATAATAGTTACTAAAAAGGGTAACTATAATAGTTAACTATTATAGTAACTATAACTATTATTAGTAATAGGTAACTATAATAGTTAACTATTATAGTTAACTATTACTCTTATTACTAATAGTTACTATTATAGTTAACTATTACTACTAATAGTATTAGTTAACAATATTAGTTACAATACAAGTTAAATATTACTATTAATAGTATTAGTTAACTATAATAGTTACTATATCAGTTAACTATTACTATTAATAGTATTAGTTAACTATAATAGTTACTATATAGTTAATTATTACTATTAATAGTATTAGTTAATCATAATAGTTACTTTATAAGTTATTTTTTACTATTAATAGTATTGGTTAACTATAATAGGCTACATACGTTAACTATTACTATTATTAGTATTAGTTAATTATAATAGTTATTATATAAGTTAGATTATTAATTTATAATATTAATTAATCATAATAGTTACTATATCAATTAACTATTACTATTAATAATATTATTTTATTATAATAATTATATTAATAATTATTATTATATTAACTAATCATTGCTATTAATATATATATTAACTATTACTATCAATGGTATTAATTAATTATAATAGTTATTATAATAATAGTAATCATATAGATTAATTTTTATTATTAATAGTATTAGTTAAAATGATGATTACTATATTAGTTAACTATAGTTAAAATATTTTTTGAGACATAGTATTGGTTTTCCGTGCAAAGCACGGGTTACCCGCTAGTACAAATGATTTTAAATCACAAAAAGTTTGTAAGAATATTCTTTTATGATCATTATGAGTTCCTTTCGTTTGACTTTTTTTGTCCTATTTCATATTTCGATTTGTCAAAGTTTTATATGCTCTACTGCAAAGGCATATTTGTCTTCGCAGTTATTCTTAGTGATTAATTGTTTAGATATGAATTGTATTTCTCTTTTATTGTTTTCATTTTGGTTGTTATGAACCTACGTACACTATGTTGGTTCTTATATAAGTATTGTAAATTTTATTTTGACTCATATGTGACATTTGGTTTCTGTCATATACTCCCTCCATTTCACGTCACTTGAGACTTTTGGTCAAATTAATATCATTTTGACGAAGACTTTATAGAAAATTTGATGATCTTAATAAAAATTTAAAAAATGTAATTGAGAGTGTTTTTTATGGTTAATCATTTTATAATTTTTAAATTTTTCTTAAGGTCTTAAAATTTTCTATAAAGTCTTTGTCAAAACAATATTAAGTTGACCAAAAGTCTCAAGTGACGTGAAACGGAGGGAATATATCTTGATTGTAAAAAAATATTTAAGTTCTTAAAAAAAATTAATAAGGGCCCTTCAGATGTCTTCGCCACAAGCCCATAAAAGGCTAGGGACGGCCCTGGCAAGAATCGTCGACATTGTAAGATAAAGAAAACAACAAAAAACAGAGAAATACATGCTCTTGCAAATGAAAAAAAACAACGGCTCTCACGATTGAGAGAAAACAACAGCTCTCACAAAGAAGAGAATTTTATTATACGACAAATGGAAAAACTAGAAAGAAAAAAAATCAACAACACAATTGTTTGTAATCTCAACAGATAGAGATTATAAAAAATTGTGTTATTGAACGCATACAACGCGAATAAACAACAAGTAAATGAAGAAAAATATTAGAATTGATGGAGATGGAGAAGAATGAGAGAGTGGTTTGTCAAAATCTTTTATAATCACCGCTATTATTCAATTAATATGATGTGTTTATAGAAAAAAACAATATAATAATGAATTATTTAGGATGTAAAGTGTATAGTATTTTGTTATTTTCTGCTTGCTACTAAATCATCAAAAAAATGTAAATAATATAAATATGTTATTCTAGATTCAGAAAATCTCATTGAAAAAAAACATGTTTTTTGCACGTATTGGTGTAAAACGTGTTTTTAAAATGAGAAGTAATTTTTTTGTAAACAAGTGAAACTTTTCTACAACCTGCAGTTATATTTTTGTAAATAATCGAAACTTATAAGAACTTACCTGGCACTCTTTATCACTGTAACATGCATTTTTTTAATATTAGAACAGACAATTTTTAACACTAGAACAGACACTTATTTCTGAACATACAAAAACTCATCTGACACTTTTTGATACTTTAACAGAAATTTTTCAGTACTACAACATACACTTATTAATACTAGGAAAGACACTTGTGGGGTATACCCACTTATATCTCAGTACTTAATATATAGGGTTAATTAGATTTGATTGATCCATCACCTAAGTTTTATTTCATGGACTTTAGACCCATATGTAAGAAGTATTTATACTTCATTTTTTAGGTAGTCCATTTGAATAGAATAGGCTTAGGAATAGGGCAAAAATAACAAGATTCAAGAAAATCAAGATTGAACATCACTACGCGCCTACGGGCCTAGCTCATTGCGCCTCTGCGCCTATCTGGCGCATGCATGACTCTGCGCCCCAAAGGCTCATTACGCCTCATTGATGTGTTTCAACACTTAGAAGATTTTCTGAAGTAATGAAGACTTGATGAAATTCAAACTACGCCAAAGATCCAACGGTGGACAAATAACACGTATGCACCTAGATTTGAGGACACCTGTCCACAACGGTTATATTTATGTTATGTGTCTAACGACTATAAAAGGACACGTGTTCGACTCAATGAGCTCCAGCACATCTGTCTTTGATCTTATCCACAAGGGATTTCTAACGGCTAGTTTTTGGAGCTCACCTATAAATACCCCATAACTTCAAACGTTTGAAGTTGCTAAGTTGCTGTGAATTTCTATCTCTAATATTTGTTGAAGATTTGAATATTGCTCATTGAATTCCCAGATTTCTCAAGAACACCTTCATACCTTCATACTTAGCCCAGATCCTCAAGCAAAAACACTTTAGTTTTCTTGTGCTCTCAATCTCATAGATCTAAAGAGCCTTGATACTAAGAACGCACACGCACCTCTTTAAGTTTGATCACTTAGATCTTTCTTTAAGAGATACACCAATTTTGTCTAGGATTTGTTCTTTCATAGATAATAGATCTTGAGTTAGTATTGAGCTCAAAAGTTGTAATTTGTAATACTCACTCATATTATAAGATCTCCTTTAGAAATCCAAGACTAACCATCTTGGTAGAGGACGTAGATCATTTCCCGATCGAACCTCTCCAAATAGCGCGTACTTACTTATTGTCATTTACTTTCAAGTTTATATCTTATCTCACTATTTGCTTGTTTAATCATTGTAGATTGATTGGATTGAATTGTGTTGTGTTTGTTTCACATTTGCCTTAGTTTCATCTTTCACCCACTTTGAGCCAAAATACTTAGAGTGTGTGTGCGCCCCCTTTATCATACTTTACGCCTCTTTACATTACTAAACTCCGCTGTGCATTTCACTCACTCACTTAGGCGCATTTCATAATGCTTATTTGATAAAGTGTGCATTTGAAATTGTGTTTTTCAAGGGTACGAAAAGAATTTCAAAACAGCTATTCACCCCCCTCTAGCTATTTTTATACCCTTGTTGCCCCTTTGGGACCAACAAGTGGTATCAGAGCGAACACCTTTATAAAATGTTTTTGTTTTTCAAGCTTAACAGCTTGGGTGCCGATTCAAAATGGCAAACTCAAAACCTATGGCAACTGCAAACTATACTCATGTTCCAGTCTTTGATGAAGATCATTTTGACATATAGAAATTCAGCATCTTGACCCATCTCAGCTCAATCGATGAAAGACTTCATGACACCGTGGTTTATGGACCTCACATCCCAATGAAAGTGAATCCAAAGGAAGAATGGACTAAAGAAGATATAAGTAGAGTTGTAAATGATGGGAAAGCTAGAAACATTCTCCTAAGCACTCTAAGCACGGCTATGAAACAACAAGTCATGCATTGTTCTACTGCCAATGAATTATGGGATGCTATTGAAGAGCATATTGAAGGAGACACTGTTTGCAAGGAGAACAAGAGATATGAAGTACAAAAGAGATTCAACAATTTCTCTCAACTCCCCGGTGAAACATTATGACAGACTTATGAACGCTATTGTGAATTAAATGTTAATTTCCTTGCTGCTTTTGGATCTAGATACCTCCATAAATCTAGCGCTCTTGAAGACGCTGGAACTTTGGATGATTTGACTTTAAGGAACCTTTATGCAAATCTCAAGGTTTATGAGCTCAAACTTCAGCGCATCAGTGAAACTAAAGGAAAGTCAAAGTCCATAGAAATGGTGGCGCAAAGAGAGGAAGCGCTCGTGGAGAAAAGTTCTGACCCCAAAATTTCTACTTCTGAGTTATTGGATATGGATGACGAAGACTTCGCTTTATTTGTGAAGAGATTCCAGAAGTTCAGAAAATTCTCAAAACCCGGATCAACCAGCAAAGCTCAAGGATCTACCAGCAGAGCTCCTCTAAAATTCACAAGGAGCAGTGATTCAAAAAGGAAAGAAGACCTTGTTTGTTTTAATTGCAGGAAACCATGACATTTTGCATCAAAGTTCGAGTACATGCAGAAAAAGAGCAGCCACACTCCTAAATTCAATCATCACAAAGGAATGGTTGCTGAGGAAGAATCTCCATCAAATGATCATAATACGTGGATTGAAACAGACTCGGAAAAGAGCGATGAAGATTCAGATGATGGACCCGTGTGCTTAGTGGCAAAAGATGAAGATGATGCTGTTGATGACTACTCAAAAGATGATCCTGATATGAAGATCTTGAATAAACCTGTTAAGAAATATGCAGGTTATCAAGAGGTGAAAAAGAAGAAAGGACCAACCATCAGAGAGCTAGTTGAACAAGGATGTCTTACTCCTGCTCAAAGCGATGGTGGATCGCTATTCTCCAGATGTGATCTGAGTGCAAGAAGCAAGCTCAGAAAAGGAGATTACATTAGACCACAAGTTGCACTACCTATTCCTAAAATCAATCATGATGAGGACATTTTAAAGCAAGAAAAGTTATTCAAAGAGGCTGAAAAGGTATCAGTCAATTTAGTGATATGAAGGAAGCTTTAGCACTATCATGTGATGAAATTTCCCAGCTTAAGACCGAGAAATCTCTATTAAAATCTAAACTCACCCTCCTTAAGGAGCAAATAAAGAGCATGACTCCTCTTACTGATAAAAACACTTATCTAACAGAACAGAACTCACTACTTAAAGTTCAAAACGATGAGTTGGTCACTCAAATTACTGATCTCAAAAAGATTACAAATGAGTGGTCCGATTCACGTGTCACTATGGATAGTATCTTTGAGTCCCAAAAAGCCAGTAGTGATAAAGGAACTTTAAGTGTGATGTTTGTGCTGAAAGAGACATTGAATTACACCTCAGCAAACTCGTGAAATTCCTAAGGAGAAACATTCTAATTCAATGGGTAAAGGTCAGGAACACGTCAAGAGACAAATATTCCATTATGTCTACCCAACGAATCAATTTGGGAAAGCTAAAGGGAAGGAAAAAGCTACAGATGAATCATCCTCTAGCAAAATCATTCTTGAAACAAGGCGCACTCCATCTACAAGCGAACATTATGCGCCTGGATCCACGCGCCTCATCACCGTGCGCCTCCTAGCCCTATGCGCGCTCCTAGAAAAAGTGCCCCAAAATTTCAAAAGAAGGATTTTGTTAAGGCTAGTTCATCTGACCCAAAGAAAAATGCTATCCTTAAGAAAAGTAAGGAGTTTGTGAAAACTCACATGATTGGTGGCTTTCATCATTGTTCCATTTATGATTGTTCAGGTCATAAGGTTGTGGAATACCTTTTGCGATTCACTCCCAATGCCAAAGGACGTAAAAATCCTAAGGTCAAGCAAGAGTGGGTTGTCAAAAGTTTCTAACTCTAGGACCCAAAAAGGAATAAAGGGGACCTGCTTTAATGTTTATATTTTAGGTTCTTTGCTTCATGGCTGGATCTTCAAAAGCTAAAACGTATGAATGGATTCTCGACAGTGGATGTTCTAGACACATGACTGGAGATGAATCTTTACTTGAAGGTGTTCATGAAGAAATAGGTCCCTCAGTAATTTTTGGTGATAATAACAAAGGACAGGTTGTAGCATATGGAAAGCTGAAGAAAGACAAAGTGTGCATTGAAAGAGTCTCTCTTGTTGAAGGACTCGAGCACAATTTATTATTCATATCTCAATTCTGCGACAAATGATTAGAATGCCATTTTACTTCAAAGAAATGTCTTATTAAGGATGGCAAATCTGGAGCTACATTAGTCACTGGATATCGTAAGACAAATATTTATATTATTGATTTCCAAAATATGAACTCTAGTACTAATCTTTGTTTTGTAGCTAAAAGTGTGAGCGAAAATAGTTGGCTGTGGCACAAGCGCTTAAGTCACTTAAACTTCAAGTATCTATCTAAACTCAGCAGGAATAATCTTGTTAAAGGACTTCCCAAGGTTGCTGATCATCATGACAAGAAGTGCGCCACGTGTCAACTTGGTAAACAACCAAAGCAGTCTTTCTCTAGCAAGACAAATCCCTCAACTTCTAGATGTTTGCAACTGCTGCACATTAATCTATTTGGACCAGTTACCACTGCAAGTATTAGAGGAAACAAGTATAATCTAGTTGTGGCTGATGATTACTCAAGATATACATGGGTGGAAATGATGATTACTAAAGACAATTGTTATGACATTCTAACCACCTTATTCAGATTGCTCCAAAGCCAAAAACAAGATGACATCGTTAGTGTTCGATCCGACAATGGAACAAAATTCAAGAACAACGGTGTTGCTCGATACTGTGACGATCATGGGATAGATCATAACTTCTCAACTGCTGGAGTTCCTTAACAAAATGGCGTTATGGAAAGAAAGAATAGGACGTTGATTGAAGCGGGAAAGACGATGATAGCTGAAGCTAAATTGCCTAAGTACTTTTGGGAAGAAGCTGTCAACTCTGCATGTTTTACTCAAAATCGTTCCCTCATCAACAAACTTCATAACAAGACTCTGTATGAACTTTGGCGTGGTAGAACTCCCAACATTGCATTCTTCAAAATCTTTGGTTGCAAATGTTATATCCTCTACAACGGAAATGAACATAGAGGTAAATTCGAACCCAAAACCGACGGAGGTATTTTTGTTGGGTATGCCAAACATTCTAAAGCTTTTCGCATTTTTAATAGATCTACTTTAGTGATAGTTGAATCTGTACATGTTACATTTGATGAACATTCTCTCCTTGAGCCACATTTGGCTCCAAATGTTTCTGATGATTCTGTTGAGTATATTGAGACAAGTGCTTCTATTCAAGTTGCGCCTACACAAGATCAGAATGCATCAACTCAAGGAAATCCATCTACATCAGTTGCGCCGAATTTTGATAATAGCACACCGAGTGAAGATTCAGTTGCACCGTACAATGCGCCTGATGATTCCACTCATGCGCCCCATTCTAATGCTGCACTGGTATCATTCCCACTTTTAATTCTGAACCAGTTCAACCCCCTATCTTTGATGTTTTTGAAGCTGGTAAAGATGTACCAATTGAATACCTTCAAGTTACTACAACCCAAACTAACTTACCTCCTGAAATTCGTGAAGTTAGAGGTCATCCAATCACTAATGTCATTGGTGATCTATATTTTGGTGTTCGTACAAGGAGGGCTACTAACTTTAATGCTTACACTGCATTATCTCTCAAACTGAATCGAAGAAGGATGATGAAGCGCTCCAAGATCCAAATTGGGTTGTTGCAATGCAAGAAAAACTAAATTAATTTGAATGATATAGGTTTGGACTCTTGTTCCAAGACCTCATGATCAAGGAGTGATTGGTACGAAATGGGTGTTCAGAAACAAGATGGATGAGAATGGAACCATCATAAGGAACAAAGCAAGGTTGGTTGCACAAGGCTATAGGCAAGAGGAAGGAATTGATTACGATGAAACCTTTCGCCCGTAGCAAGACTTGAAGCTATCAGAATCTTTCTAGCTTACGCCGCTCACAAGAACTTCAAGTTATATTAAATGGATGTGAAGAACGCGTTTCTAAATGGTGAACTCTAAGAACAAGTCTACGTAGCTCAACCACCTGGGTTTGAAGATTCACAATTTCCAAATCATGTTTACAAACTCCAGAAAGCTTTGTATGGACTCAAGCAAGCGCCAAGAGCATGGTATGATACACTATCCAAGTTTCTCATTGAGAAAGGCTTCACTTGCGGTAAAATCAATACAACTCTTTTCATTACCAAACATAATGGTCATAACTCGTTCAAATTTATGTTGATAATATTATATTTGGTTCTACTAATGAATTGTTGTGCAAGCGCTTTGAGAAACTAATGAAGAGCAAGTTTGAAATGAGCATTATGGGAGAACTCACATTCTTCCTCGGGCTTCAAATCAAGCAAATGAATGAAGGTATATTTATCAATCAAGCCAAGTATACAAGGAATCTTATAAAAAAGTTTGGACTTGAAAATGCTAAAGCATACGACACTCCAATGGCTACCGGCAATAAACTCGACAAAGATTTAAAAGGTAAAAAGGTTGATCAAACTCTTTACCGAGGTATGATTGGTTCACTCCTTTATCTTACTGCTAGTAAGCCTGATATTATGTTTAGTGTATGTGTTTGCGCTCGTTATCAATCTGACCCTAGAGAAGCGCACTTAATTGCTGTAAAACGTATTATAAGATATCTATTTGGCACCGTTAACCTTGGACTTTGGTACACCAAAGATTTGAATTTTAAACTTGTAGGTTACTCATATACGGATTATGCAGCGTGCACGATTAACAGGAAAAGAACCAGTGGTACTTGTCATTTCCTTGGATATAGACTTGTGTCATGGGCTAGCAAGAAACAAGCTTCAGTTTTTGTCTCAACTACAGAAGCAGAATATATCGCTGCTGGAAGTTGTTGCTGCCAGATTCTATGGATGAAGCAGCAATTGGTGGATTATGACATGTATCATTATGCACCTCTTTTATGCGCCTTTGATATATTGCGCCTAGTTCTCTTATGCGCCTAGTTCTATACTTAGTCAATTTTATTTGTTTAATTCTTCCTTAGTACTTACATAGAATCATATCTATGCGCCTCGCAAATCTATGCGCCCATATTGATTATGTGCCTCATTGTTGTATGCGCCTCTGGTGACTACAACTGTTATACGCCTAATCAATCCATGTGCCTACTTTTACTTTGTTCATTTTTATGTTTCTATGCGCCACAACAATGCTAACTTCAATTATTTGTTTTTGTAGGATACTGCCAATTTTAAGCCTGGTGAGACTCTTTATCTCACTGAGCTTTCTTCAGTACAAATGGGTCTGGACATTATTGACACCATCAACACAGCTGGACTCACTCCTCTATATACAATGGACCAGCCTTTCTACTCACCGTTACTCGTTGATGAGTTCTTTTCCTCTGCCCAAATTATTGAGATCCCAACTGACGTTGAAGGGCACGTACGATTCAGAATTCGCGCCGTTGTGCACGATATTGAAGTTACTATCTCCTCTGGCACTATCAAAAATGTGTTAAGTTTCAGCACCTCTGGCACTATCAAGAATGTGTTAAGTTTCAGCACCTCTGGCCCCCAAAGTGTGGCTGGGCGCGCTAACACTTATTCACTCGTTCTACAGAACTTAGTGGCAAACGCGTACTTAAATATCCCAACTTTTCAGAACAACATTAAATCAGTGGAGATTAGAGATGGTGGAGACCTTCTGGCGCATATAGCGCATTTGGTTCATACGTCTATTGTATTTAAGACAGGGAATGTGAACAGATTCACAGTTAAGCAATGGGAGTATACTGCTACCATAATGGGTAAGGCCAAACTGAATTGGCCTTAGGTTCTGTTTAAGACTTTGATGGAGCATATAGACAAATACAACAAGAGCAAGAATAAAGGAAAAACAAAGTTCAAGACCCACTGTCGCATTCTTACGAAGATATTTCTCACTTATACTGCTCTTGCGCGATTTATTGAAGAGAACGCGGACCATAAATTAGATGAAGTCCCAATCTTTGGGAAAGATAACTTGGTTTTGAAGAGGCACAGGAAGCGCATTGCTAAGCGTGCGCCTAGAGTTTGTGGTGATGCTTTGGTTGATGAAGCCACTGAATCCGATGAGGCAGAGGCTGAAGGCATAGAAGATGGCGCAAATGCTGAGATTGCATCTGGCGCTGAAACTGGCGCACAACCTAGCGCAGTTTCAGGCACAGATCAGGATTGAGGTAAAGGCATTGCTGCAGATGAAGAAGGTTTGAATAAAGTGGGTCAGACTGAACTTAGAAGGGTTCAACGTGGCCATGCGCCTCGAGATCTCTCTGGTGGGACAATTGACTTCATTGAGCATGGAGGCAGACCACCAAAGCGCCCCAGATCAGCCAAATATGAGAAACAAGATATTAAACGCGCGCAGGAAGCCAGCCTAGTTGAAGCGCAGAGAAAAAGGGATGAAGAATACCAGTTGAAGAAGGCTGCTGCCTTGGCTCAAAAAGAGAGGCGGAAAGGCGCAGGTTCAAGCGCTGATTTATGCGCGCCTGCCCCTTCTACGCCTCCCCCACCTCGCGCGCCTCCCTCCAAGCAAGTTCCAAAATAACAAAAACTCTTCCTTCTACCACCCTCACTCCTCAACAACAACAGCTAAGAGATAGACTCTCTTCTGAATTTTTTGGTGATTTAGGAGATGCACAAGTTCAGGAGGAGCAAGGGGACCTCAAAAGGCGCAAGAAATCTTCTGCGCCCTAACCCCCTGCGCCGCCTCCTCCAGTTCAAACTACATCTCTTGACTCGTTTGCTCATGAACAAATCACCGATGCTTTTGGTGATTCTGGTGGTTCCAGTGATGAGTATCTTCCTTCTCCTCGTTGCGTGCATATTCACTCTCGAGTTAGGCGCCCCACTCCTGTGCCAACCACTTTTCCTGCGCCTCCTCCCCCGTCTGCTGATATGAGCTTAGTCATTTCCTTACTTCAACAACTTCAGCAGGGGCAAGCTCACATTGAATCTCAGTTTGAGCTTCACACTTCAATGATCGCAAGTCAGGCAGATAAGATTGCTGCCATTAAGGGGGAGATAACGCGCATTGGAAATGATATAAGGGACAAGCACTTTATCACTCCTCAGCAGTTGAATGATGCTATTGATCAAATGAGCGAATTGTTTAAAGCTACACTCACTTCTCTCCAGGACAAGATTGATGGAGGCATCAAACTTAATGAAGGTCAGGATTTTATTGATGTTATAAAAGAAGTGAAGACTAGCATTGCATTAGATATCAGGAGATTATTTGATATGGTTGCTGGGGACAGTCAAAAACTACTGTATGTGTTTGAAAAGCTCAAGGAAGTACAGGTCGAGCTTGAATTTTTAGGATTAATAGTGTATGGCGCAGAGCCTAGCACAGAACCTAAGGCGCCTGAGACCTCTGCGCCTACTCCTAGCGCTGACTCACGCGCGCCTCCAGTTTACATTAACGCTTTGACTTCAAAGTTAGATGTTTTGAAGGAGTTAATTGTCACTCATTTCAGCGCAGCTCACTCCAGCGCAGACAGGCGCACTGAGCAAGTTTCTGCAGATATTCTCACCGCGCAAACTGCCGTTGATGAGCATCTTCAAGTGATTGCAGAAACCTTCTCCCAGCAGCAGGCCATTACTCAGCGATCCATTGATGAGTATCAGACTATCAATGATGGCCATTTGCGCTATATCAGAGATGGAGTTTTGGAGACATTTTCAAATGTTAATAGATCCTATCATCTTACAAAGCAAATCCAGGTGCGTGAGAAACATTGAAGAAGGTTTGAAAGAAGACTCTACAGCGCCTCCCAACCCTTAGTTATTATTTTGATTGTAAGTTTATAATCTTTTTGATGTTAGAAACTTTTTGTGCTTAAATGTTTTAGCACCTTTTTGATTTTGTTCTGTTGAATACTTGTAATCGTCAACTCTTATATTTCAAGTATTAATGAGAACAATGCATCATGTTTATCTCAAACCTTGTTCATTCAAACTTCTTGTTTGTAGAGCAATGAATGTTTTTGTTTAAAATCATATGCATTATATTTGAATTGTTTCATACTTTCATGCATTGAGTTTAAACTTTGTTTAAACACATTTCAAAACTAAAACACATATACTTTTGAATGTGTTAAACTATTGTTTCTATCTTTCCTTTTGTAATGATTTATCTTTATTGGAATAGTTTAGAAATCTATATCTTGGACTAGTGTGTGCATTAACTTGAGACATGATTTACCAATTTCATTTATTTGGACATGTTATTATCAAGTATAATGTTTGTCCCTGATATAGTAGGTAATAGCATCAATCAAATAGGAGGAGATTGTTGGGTATGCCCACTTATATCTCAGTATTTAATGTATAGGATTAATTAGATTTGATTGATCCATCACCTAAGTTTTATTTCATGGACTTTAGACCCATATGTAAGAAGTATTTATACTTTATTTTTTAGGTAGTCCATTTGAATAGAATAGGCTTAGGAATAGGGCAAGAATATCAAGATTCAAGAAAATCAAGATTGAACATCACTACGCGCCTACGCGCCTAGCTCATTGTGCCTCTGCACCTATCTGGTGCGTGCATGGCTCTGCGCCCCAAAGGCTCATTGCGCCTCATTGATGTGTTTCAACACTTAGAAGATTTTCTGAAATAATACAGACTTGATGAAATTCAAACTACGCCAAAGATTCAACGGTGGACAAATAACACGTATGCACCTAGATTTGAGGACACCTGTCCACAACGGTTATATTTATGTTATGTGTCTAACGACTATAAAAGGACACGTGTTCCACTCAATGAGCTCCAGCACATCTGTCTTTGATCTTATCCACAAGGGATTTCTAACGGCTAGTTTTTGGAGCTCACCTATAAATACCCCATAACTTCAAACGTTTGAAGTTGCTAAGTTGCTGTGAATTTCTATCTCTAATATTTGTTGAAGATTTGAATATTGCTCATTGAATTCCCAGATTTCTCAAGAACACCTTCATACCTTCATACTTAGCCCAGATCCTCAAGCAAAAACACTTTAGTTTTCTTGTGCTCTCAATCTCATAGATCTAAAGAGCCTTGATACTAAGAACACACACGCACCTCTTTAAGTTTGATCACTTAGATCTTTCTTTAAGAGATACACCAATTTTGTCTAGGATTTGTTTTTTCATAGATAATAGATCTTGAGTTAGTATTGAGCTCAAAAGTTGTAATTTATAATACTCACTCATATTATAAGATCTCCTTTAGAAATCTAAGATTAACCATCTTGGTAGAGGACGTAGATCATTTCCCGATCGAACCTCTCCAAATAGCGCGTACTTACTTATTGTCATTTACTTTCAAGTTTATATCTTATCTCACTATTTGCTTGTTTAATCATTGTAGATTTATTGGATTGAATTGTGTTGTATTTGTTTCACATTTGCCTTAGTTTCATCTTTCACCCATTTTGAGCCAAAATACTTAGAGTGTGTGTGCGCCCCCTTTATCATACTTTACGCCTCTTTACATTACTAAACTCCCCTGTGCATTTCACTCACTCACTTAGTGCGCATTTCATAACGCTTATTTGATAAAGTGCGCATTTGCAATTGAGTTTTTCAAGGGTACGAAAAGAATTTCAAAACAGCTATTCACCCCCCCCCCTCTAGCTATTTTTATACCCTTGTTGACCCTTTGGGACCAACAACACTTATTTCAGCAATACCATTTTAACACCACATCTGACAATTCTTAATACTACAACCGGCAATTCTTTACAATACAACTGATAATCCTTAACAATAACACTAAAGGTGTCAATTTAAATGTTTATACGTGTCAATTTAATGTTTTACAAGTGTTATAGAACAGACACTTTCTAATATTAGAACAGACACATGATAATATTAGAGCAGACAATTACGAAAAGGATAAATTACTCAAATAGTCCCTCTACTATTTGCTTTGTATGGGATTAGTCCATGGCCCTAAATTTTAAAATAAATCATCCATCTGCCATTCAAACTAAATGCAATTGGTCCCTCCATCCATTTCCGTTAAATTTAAGTCGTTAAATCATGTAATGTGTATCTCAAATGATATTTAGTAGGGGGAAACGGTCATCACAATAAATATAACACAAAGACTAGTAAAAAAACTACTTTTCAAGTACCCTATGTTTGCACAAATTTCTTTGTGGTTAAATCATGTCATGTTGTTTATGTTTGTTATTTTTAATGCGTTATTCATCGCTTGTATGCCAAACAGTTTCCATAATTTCAGTATCTTCTACCTAGATGCAATCAATATAGGTGATCGGCATGACTACCCTAACTGTATGGTGGCAATAGACATTTGTTGTTGTGTTGAATTTACTTTTTGTTCATCAAAGAGGAGCAATATTCAGTGTTATAAGGAGAGATATATAAACACATAGCAATTGGCGCTTACACTTAGCATTTGAAATTCATTTTCTTCAAATAGTCCTTGTACATTTTTGTTGTGATAACCATTTTATAATCCTAAATGTCACTTGAGTTGCATGTACTATGATTTAACGGCTCAAAACTAACAAAATTGGATGGAGGGACCAATTGCATTTAATTTGAGTGGTACAATGATGATTTATTTTTAAATTTTGGTACATGAACTAATCTCATAAAACAGGTTTTTCATAAAACCGACTCTTCTAAATTACCTTTTATGTTTATATTGAATAATTAAAATGATACGTGATATAAAACTACAAAACAAAATCAATGGTAAAACGAAGTTCTAATTTAGTTCTAATCAAAATATACATTTGATAAGAATAAGACATACGATGTAAAATATTTTGTTCTAACTTTGTTCTTATTTAGCCAAAGTTCGTATTATTTAACGTTCTAAATGTAGAAAGAAAATCTTAATTAACAATGATAATAGAACTGAAACATAAAAAATACACGTGCAGCTGGAGCTTTCGCTTCTCTTTATTTTAACCCATTAAATATGCATTTACTAGTAAACAACTCATATTTCAAAATGTTGATATTCACATAATATAGTTATTGTTAAATATAATCAAAAGGGCTTGTATTTTCGTTTAATAGTAAAAAAAATAATGTTACAATAAAAAATTAATTTGATTCCTATAAGTTCCAAATTTAGTATATATGTATGTGTATATATATGAACTAATTTCTCGAGCCTCCTATCAAATTTATTTGTCATATAAAAACTTAACATTCACTTTATTTCATAAATAGAGTTTAACCATATCATAATTTCAAAAAGAATAAAATATATTCAATGTGACATATTTAATAAAACTTTCAAATGACAAAACTGCTCACTCCTCTCAAACAAAACCCCAACTTCCTCCCTCTCCTTTCAGTCAAACACCAACACCTACACCCACCCACCCATTCACACGCTTTATCTCAACTCTCACACTTGCTCTCTCTAAGACGCGTAATCTCTTTCGAAGTTTAACTCACACGCACACACAACAACAAAAAAACTCTAGGTTCCAACCTACCTCCGGCCACTTTCTCCGTCCCTGGCACACTTTTTATGTCTAAAACAAACACACACACACACACACACACACATACACACACACTCTCTCTCTCTCTCCAACTTTAAAACATACATACACACACACACACACATAAAAAATAAAAAAATAAAACTCTACATATCCACACCTACCTATAACTACCTTCTTCGTCTATGACGCCCCGTCCTCACACTTGCCAGCCAATCCACCACCCCTGACGTCACTTTCTCTGTATCCGATCGTGGTTCTCTAGCTAAAAAGAACACACACTCTTTATCTAAAAACTTTTTGTCCAAAAGCTCTTCATCTTCTTTGGCTCTATTACAACTCACCACCTCCTCTTTCTCCGTCAAATCATACTGATCCAGTAGATATAGTTGGAATCACAGCAACTCTGGCTCCTCCTTCGCTCCTACCTCAATGAAACATGCACACTTCATCTCCTCGAGCCAATCTTGTCGAACTCCTGGCCATCTCTCCTTTTGTAAATCCAGTTGAATCTGCACCAGATCTATCTTCTCCCGACGACGCTCTGCACCTTCATCGCACAATGTCTTCATATATGTATTCATATACTCATTTTTAGGTTTTTATTTTAGCACAAATTATTTTTTCATGTACATTTGAAAATAATATAGTGATTTATGGTCGAGGATTGTGAGTGTTGCAAATGCCATTGTTTAGGAGTTCAGTCTTTCTGGATATGGTTCTCTTGTTTTTTCTTATCAAACCATGTTTAGACAATTTGTTTTACAGAACATTTGATAAAGGAAGTTTTGGGAGACTGATATTATCTTTAGTTTGAGATGCCGAGATGGAGATATTTGGACATTTGTAATAATATGTTGTTTATATTTGTGTTCAGAAAATTTCGTATTCTAATTTTTAAGAGTTTGTAATTGGTTTTGTTTTTAAAAAGAAGGAAAAATGGGTCTCATAGTTGTGCTATTAGACCTAAAGTGAGCTTGGTGATGTAATAAAACTATGAGAGTCAATCTTGATAAAATATGAGTTTTTTTTATTTATTTATTGAAAGATGTGAGAAAATGAGTCTTGCGGGTGAACTATCAACTAAATTTGGTCTTATAGTTCAACTATGAGAGTATTCTTAATAAAGTATCAAAGTTATTTTGTTCATTTTTTTAATGTGAAAAAAATGAGTATTATAGTTGAACTATCATATTAAATTGAGTCTGATAGATAAACTACAAGAGTCATTTTTTTAAAGAAAAGAATAGTTTTTTGGATCTTTGTATAAAATGTGAAAGATGAGGGAACAATTGACCCTTATACTTCAAATTTTCATTACAATGATTCACTGGCGGACCTACCCTTAACCTTAAATGGGGCCGTGGCCCCCGTTGCTAAAAGAAAATAAAAAATTAGTGCAATTTTTGTAAATTTTAAATTAATTAGTGCAATAAATTAACTTTTGCCCCCTTTTAGTGAAGAAAAAAATACACTATAATTTCCCCCCCCCCTTACGCTAATAAAAATAACTTTGCTTCCCTTCCAAAAATCCTGGTTCCGCCACTACAATGATTACATGAACTTAAAATTATCGCTCAAAATTCTTTCGCACTAACGTACAAAAACAACGATATTTGTTCCGAAAGAGAGGTAGTACTAGAGAAAAATTGGTTATGATGGTCATGTAGGTCGTATTAATTATTAGCTCATTAATTATCAAAATATCAACTCATCAGTTGTTATCTTGTACAATTTTAAAATTTAATTGTGTAAATGAGAAAAGAAATACCCTATCCGTCCCATTTTATATTTAAAAAAAATTCATTAAGTGTCCTATTTTATACTTTATCTTGTAAAAAAATAAATTTAAATACTTTTTTATTTAATGAGCCCCACATGTAGTGGTGAAACCACGTTATGTAGAAGGTGGTCACTTGACCCCTTTAATTTTGAAACGTGTCAATTCACCACCATTAAAATTTAAAAAAAAAATGTAATTTTAGTATTAAAAATGATGAATTTATACATTTTGCCTCCTTTGATTTTGGTAAATTTTGTACTTAATTTTGACCCTTATATGTCAAATTTGAATACATCAATCATAATATATCTATAAAACAATCTTAACCTCCTTTCCAAGTTTTTCTGACTTCACCTCTGCCGACATGTTATACTCACAACAACTATTCACTAACTAATTCTAATCACACTTTCTTTCTCCTACCCGCTTTTTATACTCACAATACGCTAATCACCTTTTATATTTTATAATAATCACGTCGCTCACCGTAATTTTTTGTCCAATTATTTTAAAAAATTAAAATGAGATGAAACGAGTATATATTATATATATATATATTCATGGAGGTCAAGAGTTCAATTCATCCATTTATGTTGTTCAAAAGAATTTTCTTTTCAAAATAATGTAAGTAATTTTTTAATACACATGTATAAATATTATATTTTATAACTATCTTGTAATCCCTCCGTCTCAAAATAATATTTTTTATTTTTTGACTGTTATTACGAATGACCTTTGAAAAATGATTTTAAGTTGATTTAGCGATTCTTATGAAAATAAAAACATGTCATTGACAGTATTGTTAATGATGTATCAAAAACAAATTTTAATTTTTTTTATTAATATAATTTAAAATTATTGCTAAGAGTTCATTTATAATAATAGACGGAAAAATGCAAAGATATTTTGAGATGGAGGATGTATTGTGGACATTATACTGGGTAATGGATTTTTTTTCTTTTAAAGTTATATTGGAATTTGTTAAAGGAAATAGTATCTATACCTACCAAATGGTAAATTCTATATACAAGGCATATTACATACAAGGCACCAATAATGGCGAAACTACCCTTCGCGTGTCGTGTGCGAAAGGACGACAGGAAGCCTTCATGTCGTGTACTTTTACACGACATCGACCAATTGTGTAAAATATTAGGTCGTATGAACTTATACGAAATTTAAATTTACTCTGTCATTAAGGTCGTACACAACCGCACGATATGATGTCATACTCTCGTGTATATCCATACGACATATCAAAATGAAGGTGTTCTTCGATGATTTGCAACACGATGTTAATGATACGCATATGCTATGATAAATTATTGAATTGTGTTGTTAATTGAGCAAAATTTGTACACTTAGACATGACAAGTAACAAATGTCATATTGGATCATACAATATCATATAACCTATCACATTTAAGTGATACCACTTTATTTATAATCCCCAAACAAATGATTGTGGTGTTATATTTCTAATCAAGATTATATTTAAAGAGGTAATTAAACATGTTATAATTCATCATACAATATCATAAATAACCTATCACATTTATTAGTTAAAAGTGATACCACTTTATTTATCAACTAACGGACGATGTTATGATGTGCATATACTATGTTAAATTAATGAATTATGGTGTTATATACTATGTTAAATTAATGAATTATGGTGTTATATTTCTAATCAAGATTATATATAATGAGTTAATTAAACATGTTATATAACGAGTTAAGTTGTTTCGATGATTTGCCAAACGAGGTTAATGATAAGTTGTACATTAGAGGAATGCCACTCGCTCAAGATTATATATTTGAAATTATCATATTTGTTAATCAAGATTATATGTTTATTGTTACTCCCTCCGGTCCAAAATAACTGTCACTTTTGGACCAAAATTTTGGTCCAAAACAATTGTCACTTTTGAGCTAAATGTCTCTTTTATCCTTGTATTGAAACTTGTTTTCTTTTATTAATTGTCTTAGTGTGAGACATTAATGTAAAAAAGTTGTACACTTAATATGGGTAAAATTGGAACTTTTGTCATTAAATCATGATAATAATTGCATTTTTTAAGAGTTGTGCAAATGCCAAAAGAGACAGTTATTTTGGACCGGAGGGAGTATAATAATGTGGAAAACAAACAATGATTACATATATGAATGAACCAACATCATACAATATCATATAACCTACCACATTTATTTATAATTAAATTTCTCTTTTTCATAAGTTGTTTCGTGTGGGAATACACGACCTATATTAGGACATCTCGTATGCAATACACGACTTGATAGATTATATCTCGTGTATTGTTCATACGAGATTATTACAAGAAAAAAACCATTTCGTATGGAATTTATACGACTTGTACCATATTGTCTCGTGTTTAATCACACGAGATACACCCAGAACAGAACACTTAAACCCCCATAAACCCTACCTGTAACGGCCATTAACACGCATTACACTGCCGGTTGGTTAACACCCATTCAGCACCATTGATATACACTTTCACAACAACCATTCTTAACACCCATCAATCTATACACATTATTATCATTAATTCTCAAATCATCTAACACCATATTATGGATTCTCCACAACATTCTCCAAGTCTTTATGATCACATTAATCTTGATCTTGTGGATTTTATTTTTGAAGAAGAAGGTTTGCCACCAAATTCTCCACATCAAAATCAAAATCCAAGCTGCAATGAAGTAAGTTCTTAAAGTTATATTTGGTGTTATGATCAAAATCACAATAAAAATCCAATATTGAAACTGAATTGTTTTTCAAGATTGGATTTTTAAATTCTGATATCGTGCTATGTCGTGTACTAATACACGAGTGGTAATTTACTACGTCGTGTATATGTACACGAGATGTGCAGAACCCACTCGTATATAAGTACACGACATAGTTCTTAATATGTCGTGTATAACTACACGAAATGTCATTCAGCCTGTTGTTTATTTTGCAATTTTCTAATTGATGGTAATACAATTTGTAGGGACCGGATGTCAGTGATCAATTCGATACATCCCTATTATTTTCAAATAGGGATAAGCTTGTTAAACACGTACGGGATATCGCGGCCCGTCAAAATATAACCCTTTCTATAGGAGATTCGAGGAAGACAAGTGGCAAGATCCTAGGCTACGCGAAGATTGTATGCCATTTTGGTGGAAAGTGCAGGTCCGGAAAAACTAAGGATGTGAGGTTGACTAGTACGAAGAAGATTGGGTGTAATTTTGAAATCCGGGCCAAAGAAATGGGTGATGGGTTATGGGGTTACGTTGTGAAGAATGGTTCTCATAATCATGACTTTACAACGTATCCCGAAGGTCATCCATTGGGTAAATTGACAAGTTCTGAATATGAGGAGGTGTGTAGCGCAAGTCAGTCTTCAGTGCGTCCAAATAACATTCTAACAATGTTAAAGAGGAAGGATGAGAAGAACGTGAGTACTCCGAAACACGTCCACAATGCCCTCACAAAATGCAAGTCACAAGAATATACCTAGGATATGGGTGACGTCATGCATAGTGATCGTCATCTCCCCCCACGGCATGTGGAAGGTGTTACTCTCGGGAGACCACCGTTCTACAAACGCCGTTAGGAGCGCCATGCTAGGCCGGCGAATGGTAGCATCATGTAGACAATGGAGGCCCGTACCCTCAACACGAGCCCACCAAGATTTATCACCCTCTGGTACAGCAGCAGGCGAGAATCTGTTGATTCCAAACAAAACATTATAATTAATTCTCCATCTGTTCCAAAAAACAGTCCCATTTTGATTTTTTTTTTTTTTTTTGAACAAAATGTCAAAATGGGACTGTTTTTCTGGAACAAAAGAGGTTTAAACACTAACAACAAATAATAAAAATATTTAATAAAATAATCATATACTTACTTATCTAGAATCTGCTGCCTGGTTTGCCGCTTCAACACCGGCTCACAAGTGGCGTTCTCCCAGATCTTACGGGCTCGGTGATGACCAAACCCGTACAACAAATCAAACACCTCCGGGCCCCCACCGGGGTTACTCCTAAGCACCCACTCCTCATCCTTAGCCTCTTTCCCCTTTCTGGCCCGCCTCTTGCGAGGTCTCGAACCTAAACTCTCCTCCTCCTCCTCCTCATCATCATCACCAGATCGGTGTGCCTCATGCACAAATGCACCTCCGGAACGAGTACCAGAAGATGACTCCTCCTCCGACTCCTCTGAGCCCGTCTCCTCACTATCCGTCTCATCATCCTGAGCCTGCTCAATCATGACATTCTTGTCGTGCCTCTTTTTGGTACGTGAATCTCTAATTGCACCTGCCTCCTTGGCCTTCCTCTTTCTATTAGAGGCAGTCGCAGGTTTACGTCCCTACAAAAAATTAAACAAGAGACAATAAATAAGCAACAATTATAATTGAAATATTTAACAACAAAAAATTTAAACAAAATTCACTTCACAGATACCATTTCGTGTGGTAATACACGAAATGTTGATGTGCATTTCATGTGTATTTACACGTCATACTTGTCAACATTTCGTGTATGAGCATACGATATGTAAACTGATGAATCAGTTTACATGTCGTGTGCTCATACACGAAATGTTGACAAACATGTCGTGTAAATACACACGAAATGCACATCAACATGTCGTGTATTAGAATACGAAATGTAAACTGATTCATCAGTTTACATATCGTGTGTTAATACACGACATGTTGACAGGAAGCTCGTGTGTGTTCATACGAAACACACCCCGACAATTTCAAATTTTATGCCCACGAATTCGTATCCGATTCAAACAAAAAACCCCAATTTATGTTACGAAATCGCAATTAGAACCATTTAGGATAGGTTTAAACAACATTAAGCGTTATATAATCGATTTTAGGCATAAAATTAATGTTGGGTTTTCAAATTGAAATTTAGGTTTAGAAATTAGGATTACTTTTGGAGCTGAGGTAGAAGAGGCGGCTCCGGACTTTCCACCGGTGATAGGGAGCTTGTTTGTCCTCATTTGTGGTTGTGTATGGTGGTGGTGTTGTGGTGGTCGGTTGATTTTCACCGTTGAGAGAGAGAGAGAAGAACCGTCGTTGAGAGAGAGAGAGAGAAGAACCGCTGTTTGAATGGGGGAGGGAGGGGAAGGATTTTTTTTTAGTATATATATAAGGGTATTTTGGTCATTTACGCGCACCTTGTAAATTTCATGCCTTGTATATAGTAGCACCCCTACCAAATACTCCACTATACTCCTTCCGTTTCATGTGAATTGAGACTTATTTTCTTTTTCGTCCGTTCCACATCAATTGAGACTGCCTAAAATTGCAAAGAATCTTTATTATTTCTTCCACTCATTATCTCTCCTACTTTACTTTTACACTCACATACACCAATCAACTTACTATTCCTCCCACTCATTCTCCCTCCTATTTAATTTTTCACACTCACAAACACCTCCTCCCCTATTTCTCTCTCTTACTTTTCCTTGGTTTGTGTTTCAAAAATTTTGGTCTCAATTCACATGAAACGAAACGGAGGGAGTATTTGAACATGAAATTTTAGATAATTAAATCAACTTCTATTACGCATACTGTTCATATAATTGTGGAATTTGCTAATTTAGGCTTAAAGGTTTACTATAGTAAAAAATCTAGTAGCCTAGTAGGGGTGATGATGATATATGTTAGTTATGTACTCCATCATGGTGGGGGAATCCACGTAGTCGTCTAAATATAGGGACGGGAAAGAAAAGAGAGAAGCGGGCATGGCACGCGCCTCCGAAAAGTATTGGTGAAAGGCCAATCACAGGCGATGAACGCATGTCACAATCAGTTGTCAGGTATTTTAGTACGTGTACAAATACTCGGCCCCATTTTCCGCACACGAAAGTATTTACTTATTTCACGCTTTCTACTTGCGCGTCGGGAATCAAGGTGAGACTAATTAATTTCTCTCTCTTTCTCCGGGCCGGGCACGCGTAGATTTGTACCTTTGTCAAAAAAAAAAAAAAAAAAAAAAAGCTTACCGGTCCAAACACAATTAAAATGTTTCAAAAAAAATAAAGAAGTGGTTTCAAAAAATAAATAAATAAAGAAGTGAATTAAAGAAAAAGGTTGGAAAAGTAGGTAGTATGAGTGAGAATGAAAAAAAAAGTGAAATAAAAAATACTCCGTAGTAAGTGGATAATTGTTGAGTGGGTATGAGAGACAAAGTGGATGCAATCTTTTATTTTTCTGGTAAGTGTGAGTTTTTAATGGAACATTCAAAATGATAAAATTAGAAGTTTGTTTTGGGATGGATGGAGTAAGCATGAAAAAGATAGTACTCCCTTGGGGTGTAAGCAGTTCGGTTCAAACCGTGGTTTGTGACCGAACCGAATCAAACCATGGTTTGGTTCAGTTTTTAAGCACGAGTGATTTGGTTCGGTCTAAAATATTGGTAAATCGCGTGGTTTGTCACTCTTTAATCAACAAACTCAATGAAAAAAATTTCATATTCGCCGCACTTTGACCAAGAATTCGCCGAAAATTCGATTATTCTTTTGAATAACTAAAAAATATTAATGAATCTATTATTAAATGTAAATCAATAAAAAATTAATTTATTTTAAAGATAATTAGTCATTTTTTATAGTTTAGTTAAAGTACGATTAAGTTGACAATTTTTGTTTTGATTTTGTAAATTAAAGAGGGGCGGAGAGAGTATACCATTAACAATATCAATAACAAGTTTAATATTTTAATTAGGATAATTAAATTTCGAAATAACATTATTACTCAAATCTCCTTTGTACTAACATAAAAAAAATTTTGGGGAGAAACTAGTTATTCCATAAGTTATAAAAAGTCCTGTATAGAGTTTAATGTTTAGGGTTTTAGGTTTAGGTTTAAGGGTTAAAAATATGACTTTTAATAACATATGGAGGAACTAGTCTCCCCCAAAACCTACTAAAAAAAAAATAATATTTTGGGACGGAGGGAGTAATTTTTATTCAAATACTTCCTCTGTTTGAAAAAAACAGTCCTTCTTTTCTCATTGTTAATTTGGATGAATTTTAAATAATAATTCACGTTATTTTTAATTATCTTAATGAAACTAAAAAAATTAGTACTGTTAATAATTTTAATAATGTATCAATAATAATTTATAAATATTTAAAAGTAATTTTAATAATCACTAAAATTTTTATTTATAATAATACTACAAAATGAAAATGAGGTACTAACTTTTAAAAGAGTAATATCTAGTTTTACTCCCCGTGTCGGCATCAAATTGAAGACACCTAAAAAGACGGACCCGTAACCGCTCCACCCATTTTAGCTCCACTCCTCCACCCAACGGCTCCGATCAAGGCCACATAGGCGAGCTCATCATCTGTGCGGCTAAGATGATTTCAATTTTTTGTGGGTCCTACCGAGCTCGGACACATCTCATCCGTCGAACACAAAATCCAATGAGGTGGCTCTAATCGGAGCCATTGGGTGGAGCGGGTGGAGCTAACCACTGGGTGGAGTGGTTCGAAATCCTAAAGAGACATCTTATCTCTCTTTCAACTCCACCTTAAGTTTGAGCTATGTTTGTGTCATTATGCTAAGTTCATAAGGTCATGCATCAAAATTCATTAAAAAAATAGAAAAATAAAAGTAAATTAGGAGAGAGAATGAGTGAGATAATATATATATATATATATATATATATAAACTAAAAAAAAAAAAAATTCCCCGTGGGTCATGGATTCGGGTCATGGATCCAAAATGACCTGTCTCTACCATGAGACGGGTCATGGTGTTCTCATACAAGTTTTTATCTATTTTATATTCGCAATAATTTTATGTCATCTCATTTAAAGAATTTTTTTTTATTCCGACACTAATCTAGAATTATATTAGACACCAAGGGATTATGTGAAATTAGGGTACAATATGGTGTTCGTTGCCTTTACACTCACAACACCAATCAACCTACTATTCTCATCCCACTTTCTCTCTCATACTTCATTTTTCACACTCACAACAACTACCCATTACTATTCATCCCTTAATTCCCGTGCAAAACCCATTTTGTGCACATTATTATGGGACGGAAGGAGTAGTTACTATCAGGGGCGGATCTTACGTTGTAGGAGCGGGTGCACGTGCACCCGGTCAACCAATTTTTTTAATTAATTTTTTTTTACTAAGTGCACCCCTAAAAAAAAATGAGTTAGAGTATTAAATTAACTAGATCGGATGTGAACTTAGTAAAAGTATAAGAAACCCACCTATATGTGTTTTACGGGAGAGGAAAGTAACAGAGGCCCAAAAATCAGTTTGTAAACACGGAGGAAAGGAAAGGAGTGCCGAGTCCGACTGCCGAGTGCGTTGTTGTACGGGCGGGCGACGAACGAAATCAATAGAGAGAGTTGATCGGAAATCCGCAAAGCATTATTCTCAATCATTCGCACTCTTGTAAGTATCCTCAAATCCCTCATCTTATTATCTTTCTCTGGATTGTTGTAAATTGAAATCTAGGGTTTGAATATTATTTTGGGGCTTTGATTTTTTTCTTCAAATTTCATGGGTGATTTCAATATGAGTGTTTATTAAATGTTTGACTTTAAATATATATGTGTTTGAATGGTTATTTCATTGATTTTTTGTAGGATTGTTGGTGTTTTTGGTTGATTATTGAATATGGACAAATTTCTTATCAAACAGAAAAAAATTGGGGATGGTGAAACTAGTTTTGGGGTGGGTAATTCTACTAGTGCTAGTGCACCAAGTCAACAATCGGTCCCCATGATGGCTTCTTCTAGTAAAGAATTTGTTGATTTGAATAGTCTTCCTTCGGATCCCGCATTTAGAAAAAGGATTTCTGAATATCATCCAAATCAAGTAGATGATATTAGAAGATACTATATACAAAAGGGTCCTTGTCAACCTATCGGTCATGTTTTTCCTCAAAAAATGATTGGAACTAAAATGCGTCGCTTTAATCCAATGTGGTTTGATGATTATCATGATTGGTTAGAGTATAGCATTGCGGCAGACAAAGTATACTGTTTGTGTTGTTACTTGTTTAGAGATCAATCGTGTGATCAAAGATTTGGTGCATGTGCATTTACAAGTGAAGGTTTTTCTAGGTGGCATAAAAAGGACAGACTTGATTTACATGTTGGTGAAGTCAATAGTGCCCATTTTATTTGTCAAAATAAGTGTGACGATCTTAAGAGACAAAATCAATCTATTGAAGTTGCTTTTCATAGGCAAGATGACAATGTGAAAAATGATAATCGGATTCGACTATGTGCTGCAATTGCTACTTGTAGATTATTGTTGAACCAAGGGCATGCTTTTCGTGGGCATGATGAGTCTGAAGAATCTTTGAACCAAGGGACTTTCCTCGAAACATTAAAGGCTCTATCTCTTCAAAATGAGTCTATTCGAAATGTGGTTCTGAAAAAAAATAATCAAATGAAGTCTCCTATGATTCAAAAGGATATTGTTCGTTGTTTCGCTGAAGAGATAGAACAAAAAATCATTGAGGAGTTTAAAGATGATTACTTTGCCATTTTGGTTGATGAGTCTAGTGATGTGTCTAAAAAAGAACAAATGGCCTTAGTTTTGCGGTTTGTGGACTCTTGTGGCAATGTTAAAGAGAGGTTCATTCGTGTTGTTCATGTGTTGGAGACTTTTGCTTCATCTTTAAAATCTTCTATTGATGGTGTCTTAGCTAACTTCAATTTGAGTTTGATGAAAGTTCGGGGCCAGGGTTATGATGGGGATAGCAATATGAGAGGTGAATTTAATGGTTTGAAAACTTTGATTATGAGAGAAAACCCATCTGCATATTATGTTCACTGTTTTGCTCATCAGTTACAATTAGCTCTTGTTGCTTTGGCTAAAAATTATGATGATATTGAGGATTTTTTCAGTATGATTTCCACCATAACAAATGTTGTTGGGGCATCTTGTAAACGTAAAGATATTCTTCGTATAAGACAAGCTGCAAAAGTGACTGAAGAAATCGATAGTGGTTTAATTGAGACGGGGAGAGGGTTAAATCAAGAGTTAGGTCTTGCGAGGGCTGCTGATACGCGTTGGGGGTCTCATTTTAAATCATTGTTGAACTTATCTGCCATTTTTTCTTCTGTTGTTGAAGTTCTTGAAGTTGTTTCTCTTGATGCGGCTGAGTCGTCAAAAAGAAATCAAGCACGTGGTCTACTTGGATATTTGCAGTCATTTGATTTTGTCTTTAATTTGCAACTGATGTTGACTATACTTTCAATCACAAATGATTTGTCATTAGCTTTGCAAAGAAAAGATACTGACATTTTGAATGCTATGTCGCTTGTTAATTTGAGTAAGGATAGATTGCAAATGACAAGAAGTGATGGGTGGGATTCTCTCCTAAAGAAGGTAGTTGACTTTTGCAACAAGAATAACATTGGTTGTTTGGATATGGATGCTGAATATGTTAATCGTCACCGTCCTCGCCATAAGACTCATGTTACGAATGATTTTCATTATCGTGTAGAGTGCTTTTATGCCATTTTGGATAGACAGATTTTGGAGATTAATGATCGCTTCAATGAGATAAATTCTGAGTTGCTTATTTGTGTTGCTAGTTTGAATCCAAGTGATAGATTTGTTGATTTTGATTCATCAAAATTGATAAGGTTGGCTCAGTTTTATCCGGATGACTTCACTTGTCATGAATGTAGAGCTCTTGAATATCAACTAGAGACATATATCATGGATATGCGATCGGATAACAGATTTGGTCAACTGAAGGGCATTGCGGATTTGTGCTCACTTCTAGTGACAACAAGAAAATACTTGTCGTACCCATTGGTGTATCGACTGTTGAAGTTGGCATTGATTTTGCCAGTAGCAACTGCAAGTGTGGAAAGATGCTTCTCTGGGATGAACTATGTCAAGAACGAGTTACGAAACAAAATTTTTGATCAATTTTTGAATGATTGTCTTTTATGTTTCATTGAAAAAGATTTGCTTAGAGAAGTTAAGGAGGAGGATGTTATTAAACGTTTTCAAGGTATGAAAACGCGTAAGGGACAAATTTAGTTTAGAAAGTTGTATTGTTTTCTTTTATGAGACAATTGTATTTGAAGTTATGAATTGTAATGTAATTGCGTTTCGATTTTTTTTTTTTAATTCAAAGTTATGTAGTGTAAATTGTGCACCCGGTGGTTAGAAATCCAAGATCCGCCACTGGTTACTATAACTAAATGTAACAAACGCGTTACTTATATGTAACAGTATGTATACATAAAAGTAATACATATATACAGAAAAATAACAGTGTTTTTTTTATATATGTTTTCTTCGTTTGCCAAAAGTAATATTTACTATAACTAAAATGTAACGAACGTGTTACTTATATGTAACAGTGTTTATACATAATTGTAACAAATATGTATAGAAAAATAATAATTCAACCATTTACACTTTAGAACTAAAAACACTTATGTTAGTAACATTGTAAAAATAAGAAAGTAAAAATTTTATAAACAAATGTTACATTTTACTTGTATAATAACATTGTAAAACAGTTACGTTTAATTGTATAATGGTATATCTATATGTTTTCAAATAATAAGTTACAATGGGTTCAATTTATCATGATACATGTAAAATTATTACATTATCTATAGAAATCTGTTACAATTTCATCTACTAATAATTATATTCATGTATATAAGTTGTTATTTTTCAAATGTTACTTTCTTTCAAAAATTAAAATCAAAATACTCAAAAATAAAAAATATTCTGAAAAAACACTATTACATTTCAGTATAACAATAATTACATTTAGTTATTGTTAGTGTTACACGTTACATTTACTTGTACAAATAATTACATTCATGTAGGAGTATATAAGTTGTTATTTTTCAAATGTTACTTTCTTTCAAAAAATAAAATCAAAATACTCAAAATAAAAAATATTCTGGAAAAACACTATTACATTTCAGTATAACGATAATTACATTTAGTTATTGTTAGTGTTACACGTATTTATAGTTAGTAGTATTACAGTTGAAAGATAAGTAAAATGAACTATTTTTTTTTTGTAAAACTGGTGTTACATTTACTTATAAACAATGTTACTTTATAAGTAACACAATTGTTACATTTAGTTATACTAAGTATTACTTTTGGCAAATGAAGAAAACAATAAAAAAAATAATAATATAAAAACTGGAAAAAAACGAAGAAAAAAAACGATTTTTTTTTCTGGGATTTTTCTTTTGGCCAATGGGTCGCTGCCACGTGGCAGATTTTGAGTGGAGCATGAGTTGGGATCCTACGCTTCGCGGAGAATGTTGTACACGGGTCATGGATCGACCCGTTTTTTCTATGAGACGGATCTAGGTGTTCTCACAAAAACCACCTCTATAAAATATATTGATATAGTTAAAAAAGCATGCATTAGGGGGGCAGCTGCCCCATTAAACTTAGAGGGTAATTCTGCCGGGATTCCAAACTGAACATATACATTTCATTCCTTTTGAAATTAATTTTCACGTCAAATACTTATTCTTTCCAAATAAATACTTATTTTGGACTTTTTTTAAAAGGATTTTTACTATAAAAAAATAGATTTCCGAATTCATGTGTCATCATGGACTTGCATTGAAAATTTGAAATACAAAAAATGAAAAGTCATCTCAAAATCTATAACTATATAAAATGGAAAAAGTCTTGTCATTTTTAGAATGAGGCCCATATGCATCTCCAAAATAGGAATGTTGGGTAAATAAAGTCAAATATGTCATTATCTTTAATTTAACACAAATAGTTTAACTATGCATGTAGATTGATTTTTATATGATATTTTTTTATATAGTGCAAAAAAAGAATTATGATCAATATATAATGACAAATTACTAATTGATGCAGACGGAAGGCGTTGAAGTTTTCAGAGTCATTTGAGCGCATGCGCGAAAACGGTCGTAACTTTTGACTCCTGATCAACCACGGAACGCACCGCATATCGAATCGAACGTGGTGTTGGGATTTTGGCTCAAATTCTAATCCAAATTGGATTGTGAAAATCATGCGTAGGAATATATTTCCTAATTGGACAAGAAGTGAGAAGATTGTTTCCTAATGCAAGTATGAGAGGAATTTGTGAGTCCTTATGGGTGTAGGACAATGATTCCTTATTGTACTAGGAATGAGTTTTATTTGAACCCTTATAAAGGGTGTGAGGGCTATTATTTTGTGCGTGCTTTGGTGGTGCCAAGAGAGGCTTCCCTTAGGGGAGAGTGTGAGGAAGAGGGGATTAGTGGGTGTGCCTCCCCTATACAAATATGTTTCACCAATATGGGTTCTTTGTGTGTGTATTTTCAAGAATGTTGAGAAGGAGAGATACCTCCATTCTTGTAATACCAATTTGAGAGAGTAGTGAGTCTTTGCGAGTTTTTTGAAGAAAACTCGTCATCTTGTAAATCCATGATATTATAGTGAAAAGTTGATCGGTGTGGACGTAGCCCATTGATGTTGGGGTGAACCACGTTAAATCTTGTGTCTTGTTCTTGTTTTGTGTGCGTGGGTATTTTGTTATCTCTTATTGCGATTTCTCTTGTTGGTGAGCGATCCCAACAAGTGGCATCAGAGCTTGGTTGAAGGGGAGAATTCGCATCGATAGAAGAGGTCCAAAATAGAAGAAAAACAAGAGAGCAGATCTGGTCCGTTTTTGTTCAGCGCAGCAGTGAAGAAAGAGGCGCAGCGCGTTCGTTAACCGTTGGATCGTCTTGATTTTTGGCGAGCAGCTTTGGAACTCATATATCTTCAATCGGAACGGTAGAGATTGGATTTGGAGGTACATAGAATCGGTAAACGTTTCCGGACAGAAGTAGCAAGATTTGTGGGGGATGATCAATGGAGTTTGAAGATCATGGTTACAAGATGGTTATGGTGGACCACGTTTGTGGTGTTTGGGATTTACCCTTGTGTGAACTCGTGGATGGAGCCTTGTGTCGAAAGTCTTCTTGATATGATGATCAAGAGGCGTGTCTTGCTAGTGGAGAGCAGCGGTACAAGTTTTTGAGGAAAACACAAGAGGTGTTGAAGATGGTCGATGACGATGAGACAGAAAGTGGAGATCATGGAAGATGCAAGATTGAAGATGACAACGATGCGGTAGAATTTGAGTCAAGGGGAGATTTGTTGGGATTTTGGCTCAAATTCTAATCCAAATTGGATTGTGAAAATCATGCGTAGGAATATATTTTCTAATTGGACAAGAAGTGAGAAGATTGTTTCCTAATGCAAGTAGGAGAGGAATTTGTGAGTCCTTATGGGTGTAGGACAATGATTCCTTATTGTACTAGGAATGAGTTTTATTTGAACCCTTATAAAGGGTGTGAGGGCTATTATTTTGTGTGTGCCTTGGTGGTGCCAAGAGGGGCTTCCCTTAGGGGAGAGTGTGAGGAAAAGGGGATTAGTGGGTGTGCCTCCCCTATACAAATAGGTTTCACCAATATGGGTTCTTTGTGTGTGTATTTTCAAGAATGTTGAGAAGGAGAGATACCTCCATTCTTGTAATACCAATTTGAGAGAGTAGTGAGTCTTTGCGAGTTTCTTGAAGAAAACTCGTCATCTTGTAAATCCATGATATTATAGTGAAAAGTTGATCGGTGTGGATGTAGCCCATTGATGTTGGGGTGAACCACGTTAAATCTTGTGTCTTGTTCTTGTTTTGTGTGCGTGGGTATTTTGTTATCTCTTATTGCGATTTCTATTGTTGGTGAGCGATCCCAACACGTGGGAGTGAGACGAACAAAAGTCATAGGGTGTAGCCCCTTGAGTCAGGGTTTAAAATCCCCAAAAATGTTGTTTAGGGCCTCAAAAACATGCATCTAAATTTTTTATCCATTTTCGTACACTTTTTATATATATATAATTAGGGTTTATTTAGTATTACGGTTGTAAAACGTTTAAATACTTTGTTCTAGGATTTTTGGATGCAATTTTTGTTACTTTGTTCTAGGATTTTTGGATGCAATTTTTGTCATTTTATGATATTGATTTTTTAGTCCAATATTACTGCACTTTTATAGATTAGATAGTCATATTTTTAATTATGTTTATTTTCTTAAAGAAGATATATTAAAATAAATTCATTTTTAGTTTTAAAAATATTTTTATTGATGAAATTGGTGTTTTGTCATGGTTAAGTATATGTTTCCCTATCTTGCGTTAGAGATGCAGCTAACCTTAAGATATTGATATGTAACGTTACATTTCCTGGTCAAACTGATGTTATTACTATCAGTATTTTGTTCAAATTTTTTTTTTTTTTTACAATTATAATGTGTTATTCTTATTCAACTCATCTAAATTTATTAAAAATGAGTATAAGTAACTCCCGTGCATCACACGGGAGTAACCCTAGTATAATTAAGAGAATACAATTTTCATAGTTGTAAATTACAAAGAGGTAGGTAAACAAATAATCTTGACGTCAGGGGCGGATCTATTAAGGAGCGAGAGGGGGCAACGGGCCCCACTGAATTTCCCAATTTTTTTTTGACGTAAATGGTTCTATATTTTAATTTGATGCTGGGTTTTTTCTAATGCAATTTGTTGCTGCTCTATCAGTAAAAGCATGCTAGCACATACTCCTCTGTCCCATTTATATTATCCACGTTTGACATTTTTGATCAACACAAGTAGATTTTGACTAAACACTATAGTCAATCTAATCATTTAGTGAGATTTTAATAATTATTAATGATAAAACACTAAATAATGAGCAAAAATTACCTTTATTTTTTTGGATATTTATATCATTTTTTGTTATATACTCCATCTGTCCCAGCTCACTTGAGACCTTTTGACCAAAACTGGTCAACTTAAGGTCGGTTTGACCAACACTTTATAGAAATATTTATGATCCGAACAAAAATTAAAAAAAATGTAAAATGACCACCATTAAAAATCCTCTCAATAACAATTTTTAAAAAGTTTTTTGGAACATAAATATTTCTATAAAGTGTTGGTCAAACCGACCTTAAGTTGACCAGTTTTGGTCAAAAGATCTCAAGTGAGCTGAGACGGAGGGAGTAATTAACATTATAAAACAAAAAATAATAATGTCGCAGTCGACGCAGTGTGATTTTTTTTTGGCCCCCACTGACCACAATTCCTGGATCCGCCGCTTGACGTACTAACCAAAATGAAAGAAACAAGTCAGAAGGGGTTGATTGTGGCTATGGACCATAAGCACGATAATTAGTGGGTAATTAATTGATCTACAACTACAAGGCCCACATAATTATCAGGTGCAGGCAGACACGCCATTAAAGCCCTGCCTAACAAGGCATCACATCCTTGTGATATGAAACGAAAGCGATTGATGCAGGGTAATTTTGGTCCCGAAATTCACAGTTTCTGAATGACACGAAATTTAGCATGTATGTGCGAAACGTGCTCTAAATATCGAGTCAATATTACGCGATGACAAGACGTGATTTTAGCTATCCGGGATCGTATGAGGGGAGAGAACGTCATTTTACAATAGAGAAAATTACCTCTTAATCCATGAGTATTATTGAAACTACGTTTAAGGACAAAGATATTTTACATTTACGTCCTAATCCAATGAAATATTTTCTCTATCCATATAGTCCCTCATCACTTTAAATTGCAATAAGTACACCCCTTCTCTCTATTCACACACTCCCTCCCTTTAGTTTCTCTCTCTACCTCAACCAGCTCCGGCCACCCTCCCTCCCTCCTCTTTCTCCGGCGACCCCTCCGATCCCTCCCTCCGGCAACCCCTCCAATCTCTCCCTCCGGCGACCCCTCCGACCCCCTCCTCCGGCTACCCCCCCTCTACCCCATATCTCCGGCGAACCCCTCCAAGCCCCTCTGCGAACTCCGGCGAACCCTAAAAATCTCTCTCTCTCTGTCTCACTGCCTCCCATCTCCGGCCACCCGCTTCATTCTCCGGATCCCATCTCCGGCGAACCCGCTTCATTCTCCGGATCCCATCTCCGGCGAACCAGCTTCATTCTCTGGCCAATATGTATCAGAGAACGTATCCAAAGTCACACCCTTAACGTCGATCGAGTCATGTAAATTCGTGGTGCAACACCGCCCACCTTCACCCATGATGATCCGGTAAATTTCGATTCTAAAATTAGACGGTCAAAATGTTCGTTCCTATCTCTCCGGAGAGCCACCGCCAGTTTGTCACCTCTATTTACCGGCGAGTTCCAGTCGATCGTACAACAAACTTTAATTGTACAGCTTCCTGTTGATGTTTGGGACTAAAATTGAGAGGAAAGTGGGAAAAATTATCCATCTCACCATTCTCGGGAAAAAAAAAAGAGATAGGACACTCCCATACAACACCAGCACGTGGGTGAGAGGCCAAAAAATCATCATTTTCTTTATTGGGAAGAGCCAACAAGTCATTATTGTATTAACTTATCTTGAAAGTTTTTTTTTTCTTTTGCCAAGGAAAACTTATTTATTAAACAAACAATAAGTAAAAAAATCATCATTTTCTTTAATATTATTTCTTTACTTAATTGTACATCAAAGTACTTGTATGCAAGTAATATTCTGTATTAAAGTTATTTATATTTAAAAATAATTATTTTATTAAACAAACAATAAGTAAAAAATCCATTCGTCCCAAAATACTCGTAGTTTTAGCACTTTTCACCAGTGTTTTAAAAGACGTCCGTCTAGACCGTCTAGTCCCCGCCTAGGCGCTAAGCGTTCATGAAACGCCTAAGTCCCGCCTAGACCGCCTGAACAAATACAGACTATTTAACTCAAAAATGTATTCCACTAAAATCACACTTTTTAAAATGTAAAATTTAAAAGATTCAATTTTTTTGAACAAAAAATTATGTTGAACCTTCTTATTTAACAACTGAGATGTTCTCATTTGTTTGTCGTCGGAGTTTGTCGTCTTTTAAGTTGACAACTGAGAACTCTCATATGTTGCTCACCGGAGTTTGTCACTTTCTCGTAAAAATTGAGAAGTTTTGATTTGTTGGTCATCGAAGTTGGTCGTCTTCTCAGTTGAAAATTGGGAAAAATTGAGAACATACAGATAAGTTCTCAAGTGTTTGGTCGTCGGAGTTGATCGTGTCTTTAGTAGTTTAGTTGACAACTGAGAACTTATTGATAAATTCTCGGTTGTTTTGGTCGCCGGAGTTGTTCGTGTTCTTAGTAGTTTATTTGACAACTGAGAACTTGCTGATAAGTTCTCAATTGTTTGGTCGCCGAAGTTGATCGTGTTCTTAGTAGTTTACTCCCTCCGTTTCAAATTATCTATCGCTTTAGTAGTAAAAAATTGTTTCAAAATATCTGTCGTTTACTATTATCAATGCACTTTTACCCTTTTGTCTCAATTATACCCTTATTAATGATGGTGAAAGTATCTCTCATGCAAGCATTTAATCACTTAGAAAGTTGAATTATTTAGGGGCAAATGGGTCTTCTTAACATGCATTAATTACATTTCTTAATATATGTGAAAAAGTCTAAAGCGACAGATATTTTGAAACGGAGGGAAAAATTGACAAATGAGAACTTACTGATAAGTTCTCATCTGTTCGGTCGTCGGAATTGGCGGTCGTCGTAGTTGATCGTGTTTTTAGTAGGTAAGTTGACAACTGATAACTTACTGAAAAGTTCTCAACTGTTTGGTCGACGGAGTTGATGGTCGCCGGAGTTAATCGTGTTCTTAGTAGTTTATTTGACGACTTAGAACTTGCTGATAAGTTCTCAATTGTTTGGTCGCCGGAGTTGTACGTTTTCTTAGTAGTTTAGTTAATAACTGAGAACTTACTGATAAGTTCTCAACTGTTTGGTCGCCGGAGTTGATCGACGAAGTTGGTCGCCGGAGTTTGATCGTATTCTTACTAGTTTAGTTGACAACTGAGAACTTACTGATAAGTCCTCAGTTGTTTGGTCGCCGGAGTTGGTGGTCACCGGAGTTGTTCGTGTTATTAGTAGTTTAGTTGACAACTGAGAACTTACTGATAATTTCTCAACTGTTTGGTTGCTGGAAGGTCACTGAAGCTTAAAATTTTTATTTTTTTTTTGCGCCGAGGTGGTCGCCGGAGTTGGTGGTCGCCGAAAATGGTGGTCGTTAGAGTTGTTGAATGGAGAAGGTGATGAGGGGTAGCCTAAGGTGATAGTGGTTGGGGTGAAAGTAAAATGTTAAGAGGGTGTAGTTAGTAAAATGTTAAGGAAGGGGTAAGCAAGGGACTATATGGTTAGTCAAAATATTCCTTGTCCTAAGAGGTAAATAATGTTATGTTAAGGGACTATATGGTAAATGCCCCTTTACAATATTTAAATCTTTTAGGGCAAATTGTAATTTGGTAACCTGAGTTTTTACACACAGTTGCAATACCCTAGCTATGTTTTAATTTGTGCCAATTTGATTCATAAGTTTGTCATTTTGTTGCAATTAGGTGTAAAAACTAACAAATCGTTAACCTTTTGACGAAAAATGGGTACTTTAGTAATTTCGTCCCCTTTTCTCAATTCATCTTCTTTCCCATCCCTAAATAGCTGAGCACCACCAGTTTGACCACCAATAACAACCATATCTTCCACCATCACCACACATCGCTGCCCTTTACAACCATGGCCTTCACCAGACCCGACCCGAACATTGCTACCAACACTAACCATACCCGTCTCCATTTCCGATCTCAGAATCAGAACCGTGTGGACCTTTTCAATCTCTCTTCCTCCTTCAATTCCATCGCATTCAAGGCAGCCAAACCCTCACTCGAACTATCCACCCTTGCGCTCCGCCCACACCATCACCGTTGCCTTGCTCATCGAAATCGCAGCAATATAGCACCAACAAGAAAAATCTTGGCCGCCCTTGTATCAATCGCCTTACAATTTTTAGTCTTTGAAAAACCATCATTCACTTTTTTCAAACTGAAAAGTGAGATATTAGGGTTTATACAAGAAAATGTAAGTGGTTTTTGGAAGGGGTTAGAGTATGAATGCAATTAGGGTGAGAGGACGATTCCACGGTGGCAGACGTGGTGAAGGAGTTGCGACTCCTCAATGTCGCAGTTCCTGCATTTGGAGAAGAAGAGAAGATGATCTGGAGATGGGTTTTGGATAAGAGGAAAGAAGAAGATCTGGAGATGGGAGAGAAAAAAAATGATGAAAATGCCTTTTAAAAAACTATGTGATGTGTATGTGCCTTATAAATCGTCAAAAAATTAATGATTTCGTTAGTTTTTGCACCTATTTGCAACAAAATGACAATCTTAGGAATCAGTTGCAACAAAATGACAAACTTAGGAATCAGATTGACACAAAACAAAACATAACTAGGAAATTGCAACCGTGTGTAAAACTCAGGTTACCAAATTGCAATTTGCCCAACCTTTTAATTTCGTATTTTTAGTTTCTTTTAATTTTGTTTTGTTAGTGGGCAGTTTTCTAGATTATGGGTTAGTTTTGTATGTATTGTAAGAGTCATGTGATGGAGAAAAATCCTCAGTAATAAAAACCTTGCAAGTGTACAAATCACCGAAGTAGCAACGTACAAACGTAAGGGTCGAACCACAGAGACTTGAGTGAAAACAAGTATATTTAATTAATGTAAAAGTAACCAGGGTTTTTGTTTGAGAATATTTAACTAAACTACTAATGCAAGAATTTAAACTAATATTAAGAAAACAATTAAAAATAAGAATTTATCAAGGATGACAAGGGATTCACAGATTTGATTCACAAATACCTTCACTTTATGCTATACTCATAATAATAAGATCAATATCATTCTTGTGTTCGTTCACAATAGTAAGAATTAGGACGGTTCGGTTGCCGGATTGCAATCCTTTTATTTCTTTTATATTATACTTTCCGCTAGGTCTATGCAACATGCAAGAAATTCATGAAGCACTCAAGAACACACGAACCTAAATCCTTTTGACTTCCTCTAGGTCCTCAATTGAATTTAATCATCAAAACAATGGTCTACGTATACTCACCCACGCTAGTGTAGTAATATATACCCAACAATTCTAAAGCCAATTTATATCTTAACATATATTTGAAACTAAAGAATTTAGCATGAAGAATATTTTGATGAACAAGAATTAGTATTGAATGAAAGAATTAAATCTATAGCATAAAGATCTAGTATTTTCTACTACCAATCCATGAATCTAGAAATTTAGCTACTCATATTCATAACAAAGAAAACAAGAAAAATAATAAAGAACATCAAAACCTGGAATAAATTGATGAAAATCTTGATACAAATCTTGAATCCTTGAAAAATAAAATACAGCGTATCTAAAAACTAAACCTCAAAGTTATTTTAATACTAGGGTGAAAAACATAACCTATCTTGGGGAGGAATCCCTCAAATCTCGAAAATTAAGGAAAAGGGCGAAATTCTGGCCGACATACCATGCGGGCGCATGGTACCAAGCATGCAGTTGCTTGATCCCTTTCTTCACTCCAGTGAGTTTCTGTAAACATCAAGTAGGTGCTTGTTATAGACCATGCGGGTGCTTGGTTTTATTTTGCTGTTGTACTTTTGTCGCGCAAACTTTCGGAGGCCATAACTTCCTCATACGAACTCTGATTTGGACGTGTAAACTATTGTTGGAAATATATTTTCGATTACTATCCAATGGAATTGATTACTAAGAGGTCACATCTATTTATCTTTATTCTATGGTCCATTCTTTATCCTTCATTTTCGCACTTTAACGTACATGAATCCATACATTCTTTCGCTCCTTCCCTATACTCATAAACACTCCAAAAACCATCAAAACACCCAAGGTTGAGCATCTAATAAGTCATAGAAGTATATATTTTGGATGGGTAAAAATGTTAGAGACATTATCCCACATCGGAAATTAACAAGCCATGCCTTGACTACATAAAGATCCTGGGCCACTCCTCCCATTGCCAATTGGTTTTGGGATGGAACCTCAGACTTTATCATGGTATCAGAGCTGACCTGTTACACATGCAGGACCAACGGCCCATGATGTTGCTCCGCTTCACCCGATTAAGTCCACGTTGTAAGCCTTTGGCAAAGCCCGGCTTGTTGGTGTTGGTGCCCTAGGCACGTTTGTTAAACGTTGTATAAGTTATCATTTTATTCATGATGATAAAGAGATAATAAGATTATTATTGTTGCTCATGTTTGATTATAATAATCTTTGTCCCTAGAGCTTGTTAAGCACTAGTATAAAAGCTAAATGATCATGGGATGATCATGTTAGATATATAGGTATTTGTTTGGAACAAGGTACTGGACATGACCCGCTGTATGAGATTTATGTCATGGTCTATGTCATTTATAAATCTCATATTAGTTATGTCATTTGAATCCTTAGACATGAAGTTATTATAGTCTTCCACTTGATAAAAATTATATTTGACATATTCAAACGCTGCCTTAACACGGTAGTTATTTGTATGATTAGCATAATCGGATTCACGTAGGGAAGAATAATAAGCTAATTGGATTTGTCCTTCTTCGGAGAGATGTCAAGCTTGGGCCCCTCGAAGGAATGATGTTGGTGAAATGTTTGGCCAAACTCAAATGGATTGATTGGATCAATGTCATTTGGATTATCAACATATTCGGAATCGAGAAAGTATTGAACAATACAAGTTGACTTATTGACCATGACTTGTGTTCAATGACATCGTGGACAAAGGGATTATGACATGTTCTAAAGGAATGCGAAGTTGTATCTAGTTATACTATTTGGGTAGGTATGACGGTTTACTAGAACCTAATCATATCTTATGGTTTCATGTTTGAACCCATTGCCAACTTAGTATAATCCTAGAGGGTCACACACAATAGAACGAATCTTAAATAAGGACTATATTGGAATTTTGGAAACTTTGGGAATCTGGATAAGTGGGCGACCGCACAGGATGTCTTGGGCGGCCGCACAGTTTGGGTCAAATAGTACCAGAACCTTCCAGATAGATGTGCGGCCGCACAGGTGGTTTTGGGCGGCCGCACACTATGCCGGGACTGGTTTCCTGATTTGATTTGGAAAAGAATTTTGAACGGGTTTAGACACAAGTTTTCTATTTGGAATATGTCTAACTTGTATATAAACAACCAAATTCGGCCAGAATCAAAGCCAATGGTTTTGTGCAAGTCTCAAAGAGTTTGAGATGGTTTTATTTTGTTCTAAGAGATCCTAGATTGAAGAACAAAATAATACACAAATAAAATTCCATATAGTTCATATTAATTGTGAAAACGTGTTTCACAATTTTGGTCTAGCAACCAAGATCAAGTGTTCTTGATATTCGTTCGTGGTGTGGATACCGTTAGAGGGTGAAACTTATCATCTTCAAAGTTCATGATTCTTACTATGTTTGTGATCAAGGTTTCAAGCCTCCATCGAATTCAAGGTTGCAAAATCAAAGGCATCAAGGGTTAGTATTCTAGTATTCATTATATTGTATTTGACTTAATCATATGAATGGATCTATGGGCTTTGGGTTTCATTAAATTTAAATGCTTAATTCCGCTGCGCATGTTACTCCGAAACCCAACAGTGGTATCAGACCCCATTCATGTTGATTATTTCAATACTTAGATCATGTTGTGTGTATATAAATTGTTTATATGCCTAGCACGATATGAATATTGGATTATATGATGTTTATGTGTTATATAATTCTATGTGGTTTATTGTTTTACAACTTTAATCACACTATTGAATCGCACTAAAAATTATGTTGGATTCTGAATTGTTTGATTATTAATTTTTGATTGGATCAAAGTTTTAATAATCGGGGAAAACAATTTTGAGACAAATTTTCGAACTCTAAAAATCATTCTGATGCTACTGTGCGACCGCACAGAATAACGTGGGCGGCCGCACATGTTTGGGCGACCGCACAGTCTTTCTTGGGCGGCTGCACAGTGATGGTCAGAGGCTGGAATTTTGAGGTAGGTCCGACCGGACCAAAGTAAGGACCCGGCCGGACCTTCTGGTCTGGGCTGGGGTTCTTTTTGGGTCGCGGAGTGGATTTAGTTGGTTTGAATTCCTATTTGTTTTAGTCATTTGATTCTGAGATTGATTCAAGGTTTGGATGGCTAATCTACGTTCATCGAGATTGTGTTTCCCAAACTTGATTGCAATCAAAGTTTCAAAGATAAAACGAAGTTAGAATTATGAAGAGTTCATAATTGCTAAAATTGAGAAACAAAGTTCTTGATTCAATGATTGGAGATTCATGTGGAATTGTGGATGCAATTGGCCTACGTTTATCGAGACCATCTATTGCTTAGTTTCGGCCACATGGACTACTATCTTGGTTTCTTGAATTAGTGCGGAATTGTGGATGCCTTATGGCTTAGTTCGACCGCACTTCTTGTTGTCTTGATTTGGAGATAATAACCAAAGTTGAAATAGTCTCATCCTCATAATTATAGAGAAACTAATGACACATAGATATTATGCTTAAATTAATGATTATTAGTTTAGTGGCTGAACTTGATGCGTAACATGTTTATCTTGTGTGCTCATAAATGTGTTGTATGCTATATGTGATGAACCTTCAAAGAAAGTTTTAAGTCCTTATTGCCGTGCCATAATTAAAACACTTGTCAGTACATGAGTGATTTTAATGTAGTTTTCGCCCTAGCGAGGTGCATTAATTTTATTCATGTATGAGCAAGATAGATAATGTGGGCACGCCCTAGCGAGGCACATTAACTATACGTTTAAAATGGTTGGACTTAACAAGGCGTCAAAACAGTTTTGGGCTAGGCAAAGATGAGATTAAACATGCTTTTGAAATTGGATCCCTAAGAATCATATTGGATATGATTGACAAGAAACTGTCTACCTAATTAATTTGATTTTGAGCGGTGCGCCAAAGCGTACTTGAAATTAAATTAAAGTTGGATCTTAGCCAAATTTAAAAGAACCTCAGAAAAAGGATCTAAGAGTCATATTGGATATGATTGACAGGGTTGTCTACCTAATTAATTTGGTTTTGTGTAATCCGCCATAGAGGACTTGAAATCAAATTAAAGTTGGATCTTAGCCCATTTAAATTATATTATACATTGGATGTATAAGAAGGTTATATAATTTAGTGGGAGTATTTTTGGTAAATACATTATTTATCTCTTTAATGAGATTGGTACTTGTAAAATTTTGGAAATTTTGCATGAGTTGTAGATAATGACAACTAACTTCGTTGCGATCAATCCTTGATAAGGATAAAGCTTCAGAGAGAATGGTACAAACTTCATGGATTGGATCCTGAGCCTAAGAATTGTTCTAAAGCAAGAAGATGTGTTGTACATTCTTGATGGGCCTATTCCTAAAGAACCCAAAGCCGAAATAGACAATCACAAGAATCATGAGTATGATTCTAGGAATGTGAGTTGTCTCAAGCTCACGATTATGTTCTCAAAACTTCAACAAAGTTTGAAACTTTGGAAGCCTATTAGATAGGCGTGGAGTTGAGTCACATGTTTCAAAGAGAAATCTAGGCAAGAAAGGTATAAAACCATTATTGCATTCACTTCTTGCAAAAGGAGTAAAGGGCAATAAGTGGAACCTCACATGCTTAAGATAAAGGCTACGTAGAGCATCTTGAGAAACTTGGTTGTCCAATTGGATTGGAGCAAGCCAAGGATCTCATTCTTGATTCATTGTCCAAAAGTTATAATCACTTTGTGATGAACTATAACATGCTTGGAATGAATAAGAATCTCTTCGAGTTGCATGATATGCTGAAAAACTGCGAAGATCAATATAATGGAGAAAAGTTCTCCAATGCTCATGGTTCATGATGGAAAATGGCCAGGTGCCAAAAGAAAGGTCAGACAAGCATTGTCAAAAATAAAGGAAATAATTATGGTTAAAATAATAACTCTAATTGATGCAATTTGGTAAAATGGCAATTGGATTGACCATTTAGAATTGTAGTCAAAATTCTGGATAATCAATAAAAGGAATGGTAGTGGGACTACCACTTGGGAATTTTATGTTATAAATTAATCTTTCTAAATTTAATTATTGGGTATTGGATACCGGAATAATTAGTAAATTGAAAGACTACTTATAGTAAAGATTGATCTATGAATGGTAATGATGTAAGAGTTGCAACATTATTCATAGAACACTTGTAAAGTGGCTTTACTAATGAAGTAGGAAATATTATTTTGTTATAAGATAATGAAGGATATTTATTTCTTATTTGGAATAAGAAAGATGCTTTATTTATTATGATTTACTTCATTGTGTTATCATATAAATAAATCTTATATCCTAAATCTTGAAGAACAAAGTAATAAAGGCTATAACATAAATAATTAAAAATTCTTTATGCATTATTGTTTTATCAAATAAATGAGAAATGCATATCTAAAATTCCATGGAACGGAGTTTTAAGTCATATGATTTGGAATCATATGATTTATGCAAACTTATTTACTTGGACCAAGACATCTTTTACTATGATTGGTAAAAAGCTAATATCTTAGTCGACCTAATACATTTTGATGTATATGGTGCATTAAGAAGCAATGCTAAAAGAGAATTTTGGTTATACTTGGTAAAACTATTCAAAAATTCTGATTGGATCATGATGATGAATAATTTAACCAAGAATTTGACAGTCATCATTAAAGTTGTGAAATGGTTTCACAAATTAACTTCACTAAGAACATCATTCTAAATGATGTGTCTACATGGAAATATAAGAACCTTATTTGGTAGGGTTCATTAGATGACAATGTCAGAATGATCTTCCATTATTTGTTTTGGAGTTATGTATTTGAGACCGCTATGATTAGACTAATTTGAGTTCCATCAAAAGAGGTTAAAAGGTGAAAGAAAAACTGGGTTTGTCTTTCATAAAGATTTAAGATGGTGAGACCTTTTGCAAAGGAGTTGTCTGGGACACACTCACATTTAAATCTAATAAATATATTTTCATGGGATATCCTAAGGAAACTTGAGGATAAAATTTTACTCATAAGAAACAAATGGTTTGTTGCTTATGATGATACTTTTCTAGATAAAAGGTTTATCTCTAAAAGAATCAGTGGGAGTAAAACATATCTCGAATGGTTCGAGACTCAGAAAATAGTATTTAACCTATGATGGAAGTTGAACAAGTTTCCACAAAGAGTTGTGAAAATCCGTTCAAGATATACAAGTACTTTCACACATGATAAAATACAATCTATTAGAAGAAATATTGGATATTTCGAAATAGAAAGTATTGAGGTAAAGTTCATTTAGAATGAAGTATTTACCACCTATCAAAGATGTAATATTAACTCCACATTTAGATTAATGGCTTGGAGTCATAAAATCTAAAAGGCAATTCATGTATAATAATCAAGTTTGGAACTTGATCATTCTAACCTAAGGTGTAAAAACCAAAGGAGATGAATGACTTTTCTTGGAGAAAAAACTTACATGGGTATCAAGAAACTTATTAGAATTTTCATAGTCACATGTTCATATTTGGAATATGAAATTTGACAAAATGATGTCAAAACAAGCGTTCCTCAACGGGAACTCACTTAAGGATGTATTGGATACAACCTAAAGGTTTTGATAGTCAAGAAAATTCTAAAAGGTATGAAAGTTGTGAAGATTCATTGGATGGATTGAAGCAAGCTTTTGGGAGTTGGAATCTCCGTTTTGATAAGTCATAGAGTTTGGCTTGATCAAGAACGAAGATGAATCTTGTATATACAAAAAGATTAGTGGGAGCATGTTGCTATTCCTTATCTAATATGTGGATGACATATTGCTCATTGGAAACGACATTCCTACACTTTAATCTGTAAAAAATTGGTTAAGAAAGTGTTTCGCAATGAAGAATATGGATGAAGCCACATAAGTCATTGGCATCAAGATCTATAGAGATAGATCAAGGAAGCTAAATGGTTTAAAGCCAATGTACATACATTTACAAAGTCATAAGAAGATTCCGCAAGGAAAATTCTAAGAGAGGACATTTGTCAGTGTTACATGAAGTTTCTCTAAGCAAGACTCAATGTCCTAAAGACAAAAGACGAGCATGAAAAAATGAATGAGATGCCATTTGCTTCGGCAATTGGATCCATGATGCCATGATAAGTACTAAGCCGGATATAGCTAATGCTTGGAGCATGACGAGTAGATATCAATCCGACACCGGTGAGATTCACTGGATGGCTATGAGAGCGATTCTTAAAGTACTTTAGAAGAACTAAAGATTCGTTTATGATCTATGAAGGTATGGAAGATGATCTCGGATGCATGCTTCCAAACCAACAAAGATGATAATAGATCGCAATCAGGTTTTGTGCATATGTCAAATAGTGGAACTGTAAGTTGGAATGGTTCCAAGCAAAGTACAATCACTAATTCTACGACTAAAACTAAGTATATTGCTGCATTGGATGCTGCGATGGAAGCTGTTTGGATTAAGAAGTTCGTTGGAGAACTTGAGATGGTTCCTAGTATTGCTAATCCAATAGGCCTTATTAGTAACAATAGTGGTGCTATTGAATCAAGCAAAGGAACCAAGAGCACATCCCAAATCCAAACACATACTTAGGCGTTTTCTTATCGTTCGAGAAATCGTTGATAAGGGAGACGTAAATATATGCAAAGTACCAAATAATGATAACGTTGCGGACACGCTAACAAAGGAACTTCCACAAGCTAAACATGATGGTCATGTTGGGTCCATGGGTATTGGATACCTAGATATTGGTCCTAGGGCAAGTGGAGATTGTTGGTGTTGGTGCCCTAGGCACGTTTGTTAAACGTTGTATAAGTTATCATTTTATTCATGATGATAAAGAGATAATAAGATTATTATTGTTGCTCATGTTTGCTTATAATAATCTTTGTCCCTAGTTCTTGTTAAGCACTAGTATAAAGGCTAAATGATCATGGGATGATCATGTTAGATTTATAGGTACTTGTTTGGAACAAGGTACTGGACATGACCCGCTGTATGAGATTTATGTCATGGTCTATGTCATATATAAATCTCATATTAGTTATGTCATTTGAATCCTTAGACATGAAGTTATTATAGTCTTCCACTTGATGAAGATTATGTTTGACATATTCAAACGGTGCCTTAACACGGTAGTTATAAAGGGTATGATTGGCATAATCGGATTCACGTAGGGAAGAATAATAAGCTAATTGGATTTGTCCTTCTTCGGAGAGATGTCAAGCTTGGGCCCCTCGAAGGAATGATGTTGGTGAAATGTTTGGCCAAACTCAAATGGATTGATTGGATCAATGTCATTTGGATTATCAACATATTCGGAATCGAGAAAGTATTGAACAATACAAGTTGACTTATTGACAATGACTTGTGTTCAATGACATCGTGGACAAAGGGATTATGACATGTTCTAAAGGAATGCGAACTTGTATCTAGTTATACTATTTGGGTAGGTATGACGGTTTGCTAGAACCTAATCATATCTTATGGTTTTATGTTTGAACCCATTGCCAACTTAGTATAATCCTAGAGGGTCACACACAATAGAACGAATCTTAAATAAGGACTATATTGGAATTTTGGAAACTTTGGGAATCTGGACAAGTGGGCGACCGCACAGGATGTCTTGGGCGGCCGCACAGTTTAGGTCAAATAGTATCAGAACCTTCCAGATAGATGTGCGGCCGCACATGTGGTTTTGGGCGGCCGCACACTATGCCGGAACTGGTTTCCTGATTTGATTTGGAAAAGAATTTTGGACGGTTTAGACACAAGTTTCCTATTTGAAATAGGTCTAACTTGTATATAAACACCCAAATTCGGCCAGAATCAAAGCCAATGGTTTTGTGAAAGTCTCAAAGAGTTTGAGAGGGTTTTATTTTGTTCTAAGAGATCCTAGATTGAAGAACAAAATAATACACAAATAAAATTCCATATAGTTCATATTAATTGTGAAAACGTGTTTCACAATTTTGGTATAGCAACCAAGATCAAGTGTTCTTGATATTCGTTCGTGGTGTGGATACCGCTAGAGGGTGAAACTTATCATCTTCAAAGTTCGTGATTCTTACTATGTTAGTGATCAAGGTTTCAAGCTTCCATCAAATTCAAGATTGCAAAATCAAAGGCATCAAGGGTTAGTATTCTAATATTCATCATATTGTATTTGACTTAATAATATGAATGGATCTATGAGCTTTGGGTTTCATTAAATTTAAATGCTTAATTCCGCTGCGCATGTTACTCCGAAACCCAACACGGCTACACGTGAGAGGGCGTGTTAGAGACATTATCCCACATCGGGAATTAACAAGCCATGCCTTGACTACATAAATATCCTGGGCCACTCCTCCCATTTCCAATTGGTTTTGGTATGGAACCTCAGACTTTATCAAAAAATACATCCATCAAATACCCCCAAACTTATCTTTTGCTCGTCCTCGAGTAAAACAAAACAAATATAAAACTATAAAGCTACAAAACTAAAAACAATAAAAAAAAATATTTTTGGGATGTTCTCAATACATATGAGAGTCGTTAGCCAAAAGTATCAGGGTTCCTCACACAAATGCCATTAAATAGGTACCATTGTAAAACCTAATTGCAACACATACACACTACTAACTTGTTTGATTTTCCACCGCAGCATGATAGAATGAGTGATGTTGATGATCAATGTGACCAAAATAAATTTAGTTTATAAGATCACTTAAGTTAATTCTCTTAATCCATAAATGATGATGACTATACACAACCCCATTCAAGGACACTCATAATCATGTATACACAGTTGTTAAACCGGTTACCGATATTGAAAGAACATATGGCATAAAGTTTTAAGCACAACAAATGTGCGAGGATAGGTTCACAGTTACACATGAAGGTAAGGACATACGAAGTTAAGGAAGTGGACTAAGAAGTCTTCTATAATATACGTCCTCACCATAAGTTAAACTCTCTGCTCACCCAATTCCCACACTGTCTCACCCCCAAACTTGAAATTTTATATAATTACATGGGGTGAGATATGTTTCCCTATTTCTGTAGCCTTTCACAATCATCACTTCAATACATTAAGGGGACAAGTTTTTTCTGAATATATATATATTTACATACTTTTTTTTTTGAACATCAACTTTACATAAGATAAAAGTGTGCTGTTTACAGCTTTCGCACACCACAAACATCTATCACAATATTTTTGTTCTTTCCCCTTCCTTTCATTACATATACCTCTTTTCATATCTTTGGCCGTATACCATAATTCCCCAAATCATTCTCCCAATTCCAAACCATAAATTTCCATCATTCTCTAATCCACTTCCTCGTCAAGGTGGGTCTAACCTATTCTTAGTGCAACAGGGTAGGAAATCGGGTATCAAAAGAAGGTGAACGGCGGTCTTTAATGTGCCATTCTTTCATTCATTATTAAGGTCAAAAGGGTGTTCTAGCGATGATTTTATTTAAGTGACTAGATAGACAAAACAAGGCCAACAAAAGGGTTGAGAAAGAAATGCCATAAATACCAAATAACCTATTAACTTGTTATTGACAACCATGCAACAATGTTCTAGGGTCCTCGAGCATACACTAAGTGATCCCATAAATTATTCCTAAGTTGGTAACATTATCGTGAAAATAATGTAAGTGAGAGGTGGTGCAATCATGCCTTTAGTAGTGTTAATACAGTCCCAACTCTAGGTTAAACAATGGCACCCGCAATGGCTAATAAAAATAAACCCTCGGATCATCACCGACCATGGCGAACATCCTAAAATATAAAGACAACATTTTTTTTTTTAAATTTTCTATTTTTTGGAGGGTGACAACTATATACACTCCCCTATAAACCCACAAACTCGAAGAGATGCCTACCCCCAAACTCAAAACATGTTATGTCCTCATAGCATAAGGAACTAAAACATGCTTTGGATTCAAAGGATGGCATGACACAACAAAACAATAAAATAAAATCAAAATAAATGTTACCTAGTTAGGTTGCCTCCCAATTAGCGCATTTGTTTAACGTCGTTAGCCCGACGGTGACCCCAATTTTACTTGGGGTTGAGATTGGCCACTTTGGTCTTGGCCTTTGCTTTTCGACCCTTGGACCACCTTTTGTTTACTTGGGCACAAACGCCCATCTTCTTCCATACATAAGCTCCTTGCTTGATCAATTCGGGAGGGGCCCAAAAAACTTTTGGAGCTTTTTGTTTTGCCTTTTTCTTCTTCTTGGGGATCTTTCCCTCAAAATCATTTGGTGCCTTCATTTTAGGAACATCTTTCTCAATAAAACTTTCAAAACGGTTATCTTGATTACAAGTATCAGAAAATATATTATCACAAAAATTAATAGTCAAACATTCTTCTACTTGCAAACAATAATCAACACATTCAGAATTTGATGGCACAAGTGGTGTGTATGATGGAACCAACTCTTTTTGAGAGTTGTTCAGGGGGTGATACGTCCCGTCACTCCTTAAGTGTTGGTCGACCTTAATGTTGCTAGCCAAAGGACAAACGTCCGCTTTATCCCTAAATTTCTAGCCGCCATTCACACCTTGTTTAAGCATTGCAAAATCACTTATGTACCCAACAAATTCTTCCTTAGGAGGAGGTTCTCTAAAGTTTTCAAACATTGAAAATATAATCTCTTCCCCCATTACTTTCATACAAATACTACCCTTACACACATCACTCATAGCACTTGTGTCAAACATAAAAGGTCTCCCAAGTAGTATGGGAGCTTTTAGTTGATTATCATGTGAGACTTCCATGCACAATATCAAGAAATCAACAGGAGTTATTAAATCATTTATTTGGACCAACAATCCTTCTGCAACTCCTAATGGTCGTTTGACCGAATGATCCGCTAGTTGTATGTCGCGTGTAGGAGGTTTTAACTCAGTTATCCCTAATTCCCAAAAAACTTGGTAAGGCATCACATTGACACTAGCTCCTAAATCCATTAAACCTTTAAAACTTTGACCCCTTAAAGTGATTAGAGTATTAAAACATCCGGGGTCTTTCGTTGCACTTTTAGTTTTCAAAACATCCATCAGAAGGTGTGGTTTTTCCAACATCAAGAGGAGGGGACTCTAATACATCATGATTCAACCTCATACTTCTCTCATTATCACATGTATAGTTATCAGCATTAGATTCATAAGTACAAAGAGAAGAAAGAAATACCTCCTCGATTTCCTCGTTGTCATCCCACACCATCATGGTTGACTTGGCTTAGTCTAGTGGGTTTTGAAAATTTCCCTGTTTCTGACCTTGTAAGGCCACCAATTGCTCAATTTGGGTCTCTAACATCTTCATGGTAGCATCTTGATACTTCTCCCTTTGCTGCTGCTCTAACTTCATTTGCTGTTACTATTGCCTCATCAACACGATCATCTCCTCCAATTGTGAATCGATTCAACATTCTCCGTTGGGGGAGGATTATGTAGAGGTTTTTGTTGTTGGAATTGGTTTCCTTGGTTACCCCTCCTTGATAAGTTAGGATGGTTCCTCCATTATGGATTATATGTATTGGAGAAGGGACCACCTTGATTATGTCTTGGAAGGTAACCCTGCATGGCATGTACCTATTCAGAAGAAAACTGCACACCCACTTGGCAAAAATTAGTAGCATGAGTGTTAGGACCACAATTATCAAAAAAATCATTAAGAGCATTGGCATTTATAAAAACACCATTAGTGGTCATCTTATCGAATTTTTGATTTAATAATGTTGCCTGTCTAGCGAAGTCATCACTAACACTCAACTCATGTACTCCCTTTGTTTTACCCCTAGACCCTTTTTGTTGAGAATTAGCCCCTAACATTTCAAACAATTCTTTGGTTTGTGCAGCGGTTTTAGATCCTAGAAAACCACCAGCTGCATTGTCAACCATCGCTTGGTCAACATGATTCAACCCACCATAAAAAGTCTGATGCAACAACAGTAAAGGGAATTTGTGACGGGGACATTGTACTTGAAGCATTTTAAATTTATCCCATGCCTCATGAAACGGCTTACCTTGTTCTTGTACAAAACCTATAATTTTCTGTCTTAAGATGACAAGAGTCTCATGTGGGAAATATTTACTCAAGAAAGTTTCATGTAATTCATCCCAAGTCCTAATGCTTCTAGGGGGAAGTAACATTAGCCATGTTTTAGTCCCCCCTTGCAAAGAAAAAGGGAAGCATTTAAGTCTTAATTGTTCATCAGTTACCCCATATTTCAATGGAAACCCTTCAATAGTCATCATATACTCCCTTAAAAAGTTCAAAGAGTCCTCAGCTGGATGACCCTGAAACTTAGGCAGCATGTTAAAGTACTCCCTCTTTACCTCATGAGCTTTCGCTACTTTAGTAAACATAATACAAGACACAGATGTGTATACCTTAGGTCTAGCATACTCATTCATAGTAGAGGTATCAAGCATCTCTACTTCTTATTCTTCTCCCTCGGTGACAGAAGTCTCAGATTCAGTTTCTGACTCACAAATAGAGGGAATGCCCCTATCAAGTCTGTTAGGATTCATTGTTAGTACACCCCTTGATTTGATTGATCCATGCCACGTGTCTTTTTATGGACTTTAGGACCGCATGTAATGAAGTTATACTTAAATTTTTAGATAAGTCCATTTCTAGATTTTTATTTGTCTAGGCTGAGTATAGTTCGGTTTACCCTTAGCGGTTTAGTTATTCAAACCGCATTCGTGCTATCTTCAAACCGCCAGCACGGAGCCGCAAGTCTTTTATCAAACCGCATTCTGTGGCTTTGATGATACCGTTCTTCAAATCTCTTATGGAACCTCGGATGCAAACTTGATGGAACCGCCATTCATGAAACCGTCGTTTTCAGTTTCAACGAAATCGCACATCGAATTCATCATTGGAACCGCCCATGTGCCTGGTGGAACCGCAGAGCATTAATTTAAGAATTCGCTAAGTCATTTATTCCTTGAGACAAACATTCCCTTTATGACTATAAAGGAATGTTTTATGACTTGTTATAAAAACTCTAAGTTAACTTGGAGTTACAACAAGGAATGTCGGTTTTGTACATCAATTTGAATTGTTCACCGTTAGTCCTTTTCTGCAACAAAGGACAAATGTCAGGTAGTGGTGCAAAAACTACCTAGGACTACAAGACAAAACTAAGGACAACAATGACAGCTCAACCAATGGGATTTCGACAGCAATTGTACCCTCAGATTTAATTCAAATCTTTACCCAACGGTCACAAGGGTGCATTGCCTATAAATAGCCTTCATTCATCAACAATGAAGGTTGCTGAGCTTCAAGAGATCTTATTCCCAAGTGTTCAAGTTTGCTTTGAAGATTTAAACCCAGAAATTCAAACCTTCATTCACCTCCTTAGAAAACCCAGAATTCCTTCATCAAGCTTCAAGCCATACAACCTTCCATACTCAGCCTTTACACAGAAAGTTCTCATTTTCTCATCCATCACATAGATCATTAGAGCATTTGATTCCTCTCCACACACACACCCGATGTATATGATCACATAAATTATATACTTCGAATACACCGGTTGTTATAATAGCTTTATAGGTTAGATTGATTGTTTAGAGTTTAGATTCATCTTGTAAAACCTCCTCTAAATTAATACAAGTCTAGTAGCTATTAAAAATCCTAGACTAACCATCTAGGTAGAGGACGTAGTTCATTCAAGAACGAACCTCTTCAAATTGTGTGTTTGATCTTTACTTTTTGTCTTGTTATTTACTTTTCTGTTTGTGGTCTATAACTTAATCCTTATACGAAATGACTTGAAAAGTGAATTGTGTTTTTCTTTGATCTTCAAGTTGAGATTATCAGTTGCATCATAGTGTTTTTATATCGAGTCAAACCGCCAAACTCTTTAACTATCCTTTTAGCCAAACCGCAAAACTCCGCTGTGCATTTTATCAGTTCGGTTCTTGTGCTTTGAACCGCAGTTAACCAAACTGATAAGTACTCGGTTGTATTTTCAAGGGTACTTTCGAAAAAGTTTGGACCGCTATTCTCCCCCCCTCTAGCTTTTCTATACCCTTGTTTCCCTTTGGGACCAACAAGTGGTATCAGAGTATATCCACCAAAACTTGTTTTACAAGCTTAACCGCTTGGGTGCTGATCCAATGGCAAACACAAACACCCATATGATGCAAACATCCAATTCGAATCACTTACCGATTCTGGATGAAGATAGTTTTATCTTTTGGAAAGATAGGATTTCATGTGATCGTAGACTGTGGACTGCGGTTACGGAAGGACCATACATTCCTATGAAAGCTAACCCACGTGCAGGTACTGCTGGGGAAGAAACTGAAATCAAGAAGTTGGAAAGTGAGTGGACTGAAGCAGACCGCAATAATGTGGACTTTGATGGAAGAGCTATGTCCATGCTAGTATCAGCTATTGACTTGAGGACTCATTCAAAGGTGCTTCACTGCACAACTGCAAAGGCCACCTAGGATGCTATAGTTGACTTTCTGGAAGGAGATTCAGATACCAAGAAAAACCGCCTCTATCAACAGAGAAGGCCCTTTGACTACTTTGTTAAAGACCCTAAGGAATCTCTTCGACAGTGCTATGAGAGGTTCATTGATATTGTAAATGTATGTTTTTCTCTTGGACATGTCTATTCCAATACAGACTTGAACATGAGATTCATGCAAGCTCTTGGTAGTAAATGGCTGATCAAAACTACGAATATCGAGGACAACAAAGACCTTGAAGCCCTTGATCTTCGTCACTAATATGCCATGCTGATGATTTTTGAATTCAATCTTGAAGAGGTCCATGAAACCGAGAACAGATTTAAAACCCTCTCTCTAGCCGCATTCAACAATACCTCATCTCCAGTTTACAATCCAGACCATCATTAAGCCGCACCTCACCTCTACTTGCAAACCGCACCTCCTGATCAGAATGTTCCTAGATACAACCCTCCAACCGCACCATCTGATTATCATCAATAGTCACATAAACCCTATCCTCAATCTCATCAATCTTATCAGCAGTCTCATCATTCCTACACTCCTCCTCAAAGTTCTTATTCTCAGAGTGTAGCATCTCAATCTTCATGCTCTAGTCAAGTTGATTTTGATGACATGGATGATGAAGAATTTGCTTTATATGTGAAGAAATACACCAAGTTCAGGAAGAACAACAGGTCTCAGTTTCCATCCAAAGGCTCAGCAAAGTTTGTCCCTCCAACCAGATTTAACAAAACTGCATATCCTAAGAAAAAGGATGACTTGGTCTGTTATAATTACAGACATCCAGGTCGCTTTGCTTCAAGTTGTCCCAAGCCACGTTATGAAGCCGCGCCAGCAAAGAAACCGTTCAACAAGAAGTTTATGAAGAGAAGAGGAATGGTAGCTGACCAAGGGGATCAACCACTGACATGGATGGGTTCTGATTCAGATGAAAGCGATGATGAAGATGAAATTGCAAATCTCTGCCTCATGGGATTTGAAAAAAAGTTTGAAATTGACGAAAGCCTTCCACTGCCAAATCAACAAATGAAGTCAGTTTCACCAAGGACCCCTGAGGCTAGAGCAAGCAAAGCTCCTACAACACCAAACTTCTTCCCTGAGGTTCAAGCAGATCAAAGCCATGATGACCAGGTATTAGAACGTGCTAATATGATTTGTCAACAACACACTGTGCTTAAAAAGGCATATAAACTAATGACTGCGGAACTTGAAGATTCCCAAAGAGAATGCATGTCCCACAAGGAGGAAATTGAAAAATTGAAGCTCCAAATTGCTGGGATATCTTCTATTGTGGAAGAAAACCGCTATCTGAAGGACAGAGCCGAGGCACTCTTAACTCAAATCCATGATCTTACTGCACAAAGGGATGAACTCCAAAAAGTGACCGATGTGTGGACTAAGTCTGGTGTTACTGCGGAACAAATCCTAAATTCACAAATTCCTACTTCGGATAAAAGTGGATTGGGGTTCAAAACCAGTGATGAGTGCAAGTGTCCGTGTATCTGTGCTGAAGGTAGTGTGTTACCCCCCAAACAAACCAATGAAACCTCCAAGGTGTATCATGCTGGTAAAAAGGGCTCTAAACAAGAAATTAAGAAGCAAAATTATTTCTTTGAGTATCCTAAAAACCAGACTGGGAGAGATTCAAAGTGGAAAGAAAAATCCCTAGTGGTTGAGGCAACCAAAGAAGTATTGAGTGATGAAACCGCTCCTAGTCGGTTTAAGGAAATTACTATTGTCTTTCCTAAAGCCGCATCTAAGATGAAGGTTAAGCTCAAGAAGGTAGTCTTTGTCAAAGCCAAAACCGCTGACCCAGTAAAACATGAGAAACCGAAGACTAGTAAAGGGTTTGTAAAACCGCAACCTCAACCCGGATTAATTCATTATGTCATTTGTGCCGATTATGGTCATAGTGCTGGTCATTGTCTTTTAAGGTTCACACCCAATGCCAAGTGATGTAAAAATCTTAAGGTCAAACAGGTGTGGGTCCCAAAAAGCTGCTAGCCCTAGGACCCAAGGAATAAGGGGGACTAAAATCTTTAATGTTTATTTTTCAAATTTTATGCTTCATGGATGGTAGTGCAAAGAAGAAGAATGATCTTTGGTACTTGGACAGTGGTTGCTCACGACACATGACCGGAGATAATGAACTTCTTTATGATACCATCAGTATGAAAGGCCCCCTAGTAGTGTTTGGTAACAACAAGAAATGAGAAACAGTAGGATATGGAGCAATCAAATGAGGAAAGGTGACTATTGAAAATGTGTCACTAGTAGAAGGACTCAAGCACAACCTTCTCTCCATATCTCAGTTTTGTGACAAAGGAATGAACTGAAAATTCACTTCAACGAACTGTTTCATTAAAGATGCAACTTCTGAAGTCACTCTACTAACTGGCAACAAAACATGTGATGTATATATGATAGATTTGAGTAATATTGTTTCTATTGCTGACCTCTGTTTTGTAGCAAAAAATGTAAGTGAAAGTAGCTGGTTATGGCATAAGCGGCTCATCCACTTGAAGTTCAAATATCTAGCAAAACTGCAAAGGGCCGGTCTCGTCAAAGGACTACCCAAAGTGGCTGACCATCATGATAAGAAATGCAAAGCATGCCAGTTAGGTAAGCATCCCAAACAGTCATTCCCCAGCAAAACCGTACCTTCAATGAACCGCTACTTACAACTGATTCACATCTATTTGGACCTGTCCCAACTGCAAGTATAGGAGGAAACCACTATACCTTGGTGGTTGTTGATGACTTTTCAAGATATACATGGGTAGAAATTATAGCCTCAAAAGATGATACTTATGGCATCGTAACCGCTCTTTTTAGACAGCTCTAAACTCAGAAATTGGATGACATTGTTGCTGTGCGTTCAGATAATGGAACCGAGTTTACAAACAATGGTGTTGCCCAATATTGTGATGATTATGGAATTGATCATAACTTCTCTGCCGTTGGGGTCCTACAACAAAATGGAGTAGTGGAAAGAAAGAATAGGACTTTGATTGGAGCGGGGAAAACCATGATTGCAGAAGCCAAGCTTCCTAAGTACTTCTGGGCCGAAGCAGTTAATACAGCTTGTTTTACCCAGAACCGCTCCCTCATCATCAAAGTCCACAACAAAACTCCGTATGAATTATGGAGAGGCAGATCACCCAACATTGCCTTCTTCAAGATATTTGGATGCAAATGTTATATCTTATACAATGGCAGAGAGCATCGAGGTAAATTTGATGCTAAGGCCGATGAAGGTATCTTTGTTGGTTATTCTAAACACTCTAAAGCTTTTCATTGTTTTAATAAGACATCATTAAAAATTGTAGAGTCAGTCCATGTTACATTTGATGAACATGATCTTCTTGAGCCACATATGGCTCCAAATGTTGCTGATGATTTTAGTGGTTTTGAGACAAGTACATCTTATCCTAATCATACAGCTGCTGATGACCAACCTACATAAACTGCACCATCAGGTTCTCCAGCCGCACCCAATCAAACCGCAAGTGGTGTTGCTGCAGAACTGCTGTCTTCTGATCCCATTCAAACTGTTGATCCAGTTCCAATCATCACTTTCAATAAAGATTTCAATGATTATCAAGAAGAGCCTCCTCTAAAAAATCTTCAAGAAATAGTTGTTCATGAAGACCTCCCTCCAAAAATTAATGAGTATAAAGACTATCTAACTACTAATGTTATAGGTCCTATCAGTTCTGGTGTTCAAACAAGAGAAAGCTTAACTCATAAAGATGACCACAGTTTGTTCACAACCGCACTGTTATCTCAGATGGAACCGAAGAAGGTTGATGAAACTCTAAGGGATCCTAGTTGGGTAACTGCAATGCAAGAAGAGCTCAATCAGTTTGAAAGATACAGAGTTTGGACTCTAGTTCCAAGACCCAGACATCACACAGTAATTGGAACAAAATGGGTATACATAAACAAGATGGATGAAAATGGTACTATAACGAGAAACAAAGCTAAGTTGGTTGCTCAAGGTTATAGGCAAGAAGAAGGGTTCGATTATGATGAAACCTTTTCCCCTGTAGCCAGACTTGAATCCATAAGATTGTTATTGGCCTATGCCTCCTTCAAGAAATTCAAGTTATATCAAATGGATGTGAAGAGTGCATTTCTGAATGGTGAACTACAAGAAGAAGTCTATGTAGCCCAACCGCCAGGATTTAAAGACAACAAACACCCTCATCATGTCTTCAAGCTCAAGAAGGCCTTGTATGGACTCAAGCAAGCTCCAAGAGCATGGTATGACACTCTATCTAAATTTTTTATTGAACAAGGCTTTTCTCGAAGTAAAATTGATACAACTCTTTTTATAGCTAAACACAAAGGTCATTCATTATTAGTTCAAATATATGTTGATGATATTATTTTCGGTTCTACTAATGAAACTATGTGTGTTAAGTTTGAGAAGCTAATGAAAGGTAAATTTGAAATGAGTATGATGGGAGAGTTGACATTCTTTCTTAGACTCCAAATAAAGCAATGTCATGATGGAATCTTTATCAATCAAGCCAAATACACCAAAGACTTGATCAAGAAGTTTGGGCTTGAAACCGCAAAACTAGTAGATACCCCAATGCCTAAGGCCTGCAGTTTGGATCGAGATGAACAGGGTAAGAAAGTGAATCAGACACTCTACCGAGGTATGATTGGATCTCTTCTTTACTTAACTGTAAGTAGGCCAGATATCATGTTCAGTGTGTGTGTTTGTGCTAGATTTCAAGCTGATCCTAGACAATCTCATCTTATTACTGTTAAACGTATTATTAGATATTTATGTGGATTTGTTAACCTTGGACTTTGGTACTCTAAAAAATCTTCATTTGATTTATTAGGTTATTCATATGCTGACTTTGCAGCTTGTAAGATTGATAGAAAGAGCACAAATGGTACTTGTCAGTTCCTTGGAACTCGGCTTGTGTCATGGTCCAGCAAGAAACAAGCTTCGGTTTCAGTCTCAACCGCTGAAGCTGAATACATTGCGGCTAGAAGCTGTTGCTCTCAAATTCTCTGGATGAAACAACAGTTGGAAGATTATGAAGTATTTGAAAAGAACTGCCCTATCTACTGTGATAGCACTGCAACAATATCTATCTCCAACAATCCAGTACAGCACTAAAAAACGAAGCACATTGACATAAGATATCATTTCCTCAAAGACCATGTTGAAAAGAAGAACATTTTCTTAGCAACAGTGGGAACTGATGATCAAATTGCAGACACCCTAACCAAACCACTTGAAAATTCAAGGTTCTTTCATTTACGAGGAGAAATGGGTATGCTGGAACTAACTTGAATTATTTCATGTCTATTTATTTCTTGTTTCTAATAAATTTTGGTAAGTATTTTGGCTCTATTGAGAAAATGCAAAAATAGCATGCGGTTCTATCAACATCGAAACCACATCAATAAAGGTTCCAGTCTAACTGAAGAGTCAAGAAGAATAATAACAGTTTTATCCAAACCGGATTGTGAAAGAAAGTACTCGGCTTGATCTACTCAATCCGTAGACAAAACTGAGAGATATTGGTTTTACCAAAACCGATAGTAAAGAAAGGTATGTCAGTTTACTCAAACCGCTCAGGTATGTATAATTGCAGTTTAGTCCCTACTTTATGTCACTTTATTTTTTTAAGGAACTTTTTGTATTTATTTCTGTCGCATTAAATGCGATAGACAGGTACGCTGACGTTTTGCCTTCTGAAGCCGTCATGGCCGATCCACTACCCGAGGTGGTTAATTGAGTATAAAAGACAAATTCATTTTCAATTTAACTTTTTAACTTCTTCTTTATTTGGCAAAAACTAATTTCTCTCTCTTCTGCACCCGTACTCTCTCTCTGTTTTATCTCTCTAAAATTTCTTACTTAAACAAATTTCAAATGGCACCTAAGAAATCAATTGATCTTGCTTCTACTTCTACATCGTCTAAACCATCGAAGCCTGATATGGTATGATTTCTTGAACCCTATCTCAGTATCTCTTATTGTCCGCCATTGTTGAGCTTGAAAAACTTGTTCATCTTCCTTGATCTTTTTATGCTTTTTCTTCGATATTTTTTTTGGATAAAGCCTTTAATTGTTTATATATACTGAATGTATGCTTTATTTTATGTTTTGTGTTCAATTTTTGAACAATTTCGTATTTTGGTTTTTTCTGTGTTCTTCGTGATTTTTGCAGATTCTGAGTTAATGTGTTGATATTTGTTGTTGCTTATTTAGAACTTTGTTAGAATCTACCCTTTGCGGTTGTTTTAGTATAAGTCTTTCATGTTTTGGTTAGGAATTTGTTTTGCAAGTTCATACTATTATCTTCGTGTTCTTCGTGCATTCAAACTCTTTTTCAAAAACTTTCCCTTTGATCCGTTTTTCTTTTTACTGTTCACTTATTTTTGTTTTTATATTTTTACCCTTATTGCTTTACTTATGCCGCATGATTTCATTGTTAGGATTCCTTGTTACAGTTTGTAAGCCTCACTCAAACTGCTAAGTTTGTTTATTTGATTGAACCGCTCGGTTTGGTTAAGTGTTATGAACCTCACGGTTTGCTTGGTGTTTCAAACTGTTGATTGTTGAAATTCTTTCTAACTTTGATTATTTTTCTGGATTCATCTAATTTTGTGCCCGGCTCAAGGATTCTAGAAGATGAATTCAAACAGGACATAGTTGGAAGGAAGCTGCTCCAACTGTTAGAGACTTCCAAGCTTCTACCGCTGTTCCATATGGATGAGCCTCAATTCGTGCCTATCATTTGTTCTGAATTCTTTGACAATGGGATCTCTACCAATGCTGCTCTGGTGAATGCAAGAGGTGAAGCGATTAGATATTTGGATTATGGTGAAATCAAAATGAAGATGCAATCAGATCTACTGTTTGCGGTAAGACTGTGACTCTAACCGCAACAAAGATTGGTGTGCTAGATGGACTTGAGTATTCTGGGGCTTTGAGCATCAAACCGGAACTCTTGAATAGCACCACCATGGAGTTGATTGGGGTAAGTTCATTCTCCACCAAGAATTCCTCCAAGAAGGATTTTGGAGAGGTGATGGCACTACTATGTGATCTGATTGACTCGGCTGTGATGTACAAGAATGGAAACCACAACAAATTCACTTCTGAACGGTATGCCTACTGTGTGTCCATTTATAAGGGAAAGAAATTGCACTGGCCCAAAGTCATAATGAAGGAGATGATCAATGCCCTGCACCGCTATGCAGCTGACAAAGCTGCTCGTAAATCCAAGATTAGGACTCACTGCAGATTGCTAATTCGGTTTCTTCACCAAGAATCTGAGATATTCAAGTTCTCTTCAACAAACAAAGACTTCTGGATGGATCCTGCAGAGAAGACCATTTTTGGGCTATCCAAGTTTGATGCCTTCAGGACAAAGTTTGGATGGAGATTTGCCGAAACAGTTTGGAATGAGGACCTTTTGCCTGAAGCTGAAAGAGGCCCTTTCCCTAAGGCTCGGCTCAATAAATCAGGCAAACCATATACAGGAGCCATTGCTGATCAGGCTCATGCTACGATGTTGAGGAATGAAGGCCAGACTGAAACCTTGAACATATTGGGGTTAAGTCACTTAAATCAAGCAGGTGTTCGGCTGAGGGGGAGCCTGCGGTTCAGGGGGATCTGATAGCAAGGCCTAGACCTGCGGCTCAACCCAGGGAAACCGCAGCTACAAGAAAAAGGAAGGGAACTGCTCAAATTCCTACCATTATCACTAAGGCTGACCTAGCCAAACCGATTCCTAAACCTTCAGCCAAACCATCATCTAAACCCCCTTCTACTTCAACTTCATTTCCTCCTATTAGACTTTCACCAACTCTATCTAAACCTACCTCTTCTAAACCACCTTCTTCCAAACCTCAAATCAAACCTCTATCTCCTATAAAACCAAATGCTGATAAATCCTTAAAATTTGCAATGGATGCTCATGCTCTGAAAACCGCCAAAGCCAAATCTGTTTCAACCAAACCTCAATCCCCTTCTAAACCAAAGAAAATTCTTTCTGACTTCCTCCAAACCAAACCTTCATCTCCTCCCAAACCTTCACCTTCTAAACCGCCCTCTATTCAATTCACAGAAGAACAATTGGCTGCGATTTATAATGCCTTCCCTAACCTCAAACCCAATGTACAAACCGAGCCTGAGCAGACTAAAGTGTCTGAGGTTGCAGTTCAGCCTGAGCAAACCGAAGCGTTTGAGGCTGCAGCAATGCCTGAGCAGATCGAGGTGTCTGAGGCTTCTGAAGAACCTGAGCAAGAAGAAGAAATTCTTGAGGTTCAACCATTAAGGAAGGGGAGGAGGTTGATAAAGATGAGTGACTTTGTGGATCACTGGCAGACTAGACCACCAGGAGCGGTGGATTTCAGCAAGGCCCATGATAAGAAAGATCATTCGCCTCAAGAAGGACCTTTTGCAAAGGAACTGCGCGAGCGTGCCGCAATGAGAAAGGCTAACATAGAACCGTTGTTGATTGAGGACTCTCCTCCAACACTTCAACAAAAATTGGATTTTGACTCACCAGAGCATACTCCATCTCCGGTTCAGTCATCTCCATCATCTCCGGTTCTACCTTCTCCAGTTCAATCGGGGTCTAGACCTTCTTCATCTCCAACTTTACCTATGGCTCAACCGTCAAATCTACCATCTGCTCAACCATCGGTTTCCTTAATAAAACCGAAGTCAAAGAAAAGGAAGAGTGTAGCAGAACTGGCCTCTTACTTGAAGCGGTTCAAGACTTCCAATTCTAGGGAAAGACGTGATGGAGCCATGGCTCGTGCCGCTTCCAAATCCGAAGAAAGATTTCTTAAGTCAGGCCGCCCCAATCCCTTTGCCATTTATCCAGCCGAAGATAGTGTAGCCGTTGCTGATCAGATCATTCTTGCCGCTGCAAATCAGATAATTGCAGAAATTGCTTATCAGGTCATTAATGATCTAACTCTTGCCTCTCAATTCTTCCTTAGGTATACTTGTCTATGTATTCCTAATCTGTATTGATTGTTCCTTGTTCCTTCACCTTCCATTTTCTTAGCTATAGATCAGTTTAGGACTTTGTGTCCTCTTCCCCCTCCTAGTCAAACTGCATCTATTGTCCCTTATTCTCATTCTGTACAGTTTAACCCCATTGAATTTGAAACCGCCCTTAGGGTTTCAATGGGTGAATCTTTAGAAGATGCCCATACCCTTTTGAAAGGCAAGACCAAAATGCCTTCTTCTCCTTCTCTCCAAACTGATGATGCCATCTCCATCTCTGATGATGATGAGCCTATGCCTGATTATACACCTTCTGATGAACCTCCTTCCTCAGTTCCATCCTATCCAATTCTGCCACTTCGTGCCACTACTGCCGATTTGATAGATGCGGTTAGGAACCTTCAATTTCATCAGCAGACTTCAACCTCTCGGTTTGACACTCACCTCCTTACAATCCAATCTGACATTGATGCCATTATGGGGGAGAGAGTGAATGATAAATTTGATGATAGATCTAGGCAACAGCAGCTGGATGAGAAGCTGAATATCATTTTAGAGAATCAACTGGCCCTTCAAGATCTTGTCAGAACCAACAATGATCTTTGTTCCTTAAAGTTTCAAGTCGTTGCTGAAAGGATGAGCATTTTGGAGAATAAACTTGACATTCTGGCTAATCACTCCATTGACAGTGCAGAGCTCATTTTGTACAGAACTGGTAACCTTGTTAAGCGAACTGCAAGCATTGAAAAGAAGATCAATGAACCGACTGAAGTTCGGCTTCAAGCTGCAGACTTCCTATTCCAAACCGCATATGCATCCAGTTCAAGAAATGCTGCTGAAGATGCTGAAACCGCACAAGATCATATTGCAGAGGATGCTGCAGAAGAAAGAGATCCTGCCGCTGCTGATGAAGTAGACTAGATTTTCTATCTTAGTGTTTTTGTTCTCTCATTATTTCTTGAACTTTGTAAGTTTCAAACTTTATGAAAAGGATTATAATGAGAATGATTGCATGGCATTCTGTTTCTAAAACTTTGTTTATTCAAACTGCTTGTTTGTGGAACAATGCTTGCATTTTTCAAAATTCATGCACTATATTCTTCACGAAAAATATTTTTAAGTGCATTGTGTTTTAAACATTCAGTTTAAACATGCATATCTGATCTTTAAAATCACATCATTTTATATGCATCTGAATGACTCTCTATTCTATCTGTTCTTCATTTCCCTTGTTTTTGATAGATTAGAAATCTATGATTTAGCATAGTGTGTGCATTGACTTGGGGCATGCAGTTTCAAGAAAACTTCTTTTGGACATGTTATTAGCAAATACAATGTTTTGCTTTATCATAGTGTGGTAATGGCATCAATCAAATAGGGGGAGATTGTTAGGATTCATTGTTAGTACACCCCTTGATTTGATTGATCCATGCCACGTGTCTTTTTATGGACTTTAGGACCGCATGTAATGAAGTTATACTTCAATTTTTTGATAAGTCAATTTCTAGATTTTTATTTGTCTAGGCTGAGTATAGTTCGGTTTACCCTTAGCGGTTTAGTTATTCAAACCGCATTCGTGCTATCTTCGAACCGCCAGCATGGAGCTGCAAGTCTTTCATCAAACCGCATTCTGTGGCTTTGATGAAACCGTTCTTCAAATCTCTTATGGAACCTCGGATGCAAACTTGATGGAACCGCCATTCATGAAACCGCCGTTTTCAGTTTCAACGAAACCACACATCAAATTCATCCCTGGAACCGCTCCTGTGCCTGGTGGAACTGCAGAGCATTAATTGAAGAATTCGCTAAGTCATTTATTCCTTGAGACAAACATTCCCTTTATGACCGTAAAGGAATTTTTTATGACTTGTCATAAAAACTCTTAGTTAACTTGGAGTTACAACAAGGAATGTCGGTTTGTACATCAATTTGAATTGTTTACCGTTACTCCTTTTCTGCAACAAAGGACAAATGTCAGGTAGTGGTGCAAAACTACCTAGGACTACAAGACAAAACCAAGGACGACAATGACAGCTCAACCAATGGGATTTCGACAGCAATTGTACCCTCAGATTTAATTCAAATCTTTACCCAACGGTCACAAGGGTGCATTGCCTATAAATAGCCTTCATTCATCAACAATGAAGGTTGCTGAGCTTCAAGAGATCTTATTCCCAAGTGTTCAAGTTTGCTTTGAATATTTAAAAACCCAGAAATTCAAACCTTCATTCATCTCCTTAGCAAACCCAAAATTCTTTCATCAAGCTTCAAGCCAACCTTCCATACTCAGCCTTTACACAGAAAGTTCTCATTTGCTCATCCATCACATAGATCATTAGAGCATTTGATTACTTTCCACACACACACCCAATGTATATGATCACATAGATTATATACTTCGAATACACCGGTTGTTATAATAGCTTTATAGGTTAGATTGATTGTTTAGAGTTTAGATTCATCTTGTAAAATCTCCTCTAAATTAATACAAGTCTAGTAGCTATTAGAAAATCCTAGACTAACCATCTAGGTAGAGGACGTAGTTCATTCAAGAACGAACATCTTCAAATTGTGTGTTTGAGACTGTTTGTGGTCTATAACTTAATCCTTATACGAAATGACTTGAAAAGTGAATTGTGTTTTTCTTTGATCTTCAAGTTGAGATTATCAGTTGCATCACAGTGTTTTTATACCGAGTCAAACCTCCAAACTCTTTAACTAATCCTTTTAGCCAAACCGCAAAACTCCGCTGTGCATTTTATCAGTTAGGTTCTTGTGCTTTGAACCGCAGTTAACCAAACTGATAAGTACCAGATTGTATTTTCAAAGGTTCTTTCGAAAAAGTTTGGACCGCTATTCACCCACCTCTAGTGGTTCTATACCCTTGTTGCCCTCTTGGACCAACAAAGTCTATCAATATTATCGTTCAACGGGATCAACTCGGGATCTAGTGAACGCCTACCAAACATACACCGATTAAATAAACTTGTAATTCACAACAAGTCCCCGGCAACGGCACCAAAAACTTAATAGAGAAAAATCCTCAGTAATAAAAACCTTGCAAGTGTACAAGTCATTGAAGTAGCAACGTAAGGGTCGAGAGATTTGAGTGAAAACAAGTATATTTAATTAATGTAAAAGTAACCAGGAATTTTTGTTTGAGAATACTAATATTAAGAAAACAATTAAAAATAAGAATTTATCAAGGATGACAAGGGATTCACAGATTTGATTCACAAATACCTTCACTTTATGCTATGCTCATAATAATAAGATCAATATCATTCTTGGGTTCGTTCATAATAGTAAGAATTGGGACGGTTTGGTTGCCGGATTGCAATCATTTTATTTCTTTTATATTATACTTTCCGCTAGGTCTATACAACATGCAAGAAATTCATGAAGCACTCAAGAACAAATGAACCTAAATCCTTTTTACTTCCGCTAGGTCTTTAATTGGATTTAATCATCAAAACAATGGTCAACGTATACTCACCCATGCTAGTGTAGTAATATATATATCCAATAATTCTAAAGCCAATTTATATCTTAACATATATTTGAAACTATAGAATTTAGCATGAAGAATATTTTGATTAACAAGAATTAATATTGAATGAAAGAATTAAATCTATAGCATAAAGATCTAGTATTTGCTACTACCAATCCATGAATCTAGAAATTTAGCTACTCATATTCATAACAAAGAAAACAAGAAAAATAATAAAGAACATCAAAACCTGGAATAAATTGATGAAAATCTTGAAAAAAATCTTGAATCCTTGAAAAATAAAATAAAGCGTACCTAAAAACTAAATCTCAGAGTTCTTTTAATACTAGGGTGAAAAACATAACCTATCTTGGGGAGGAATCCCTCAAATCTCGAAAAATAAGGAAAAGGGTGAAATTCTGGCCGACATATCATGCGGGCGCATGGTACCAAGCATGCAGGTGCTTGATTCCTTTCTTCACTCAAGTGAGTTTCTGTAAACAGCAAGCAGGTGTGAATACGCGAGGTTGAAATCGAGAGTCGCCATGTTGTTTTATTTGTTGTTAAAACATTGAGAAAACCACTTATGAGAATAATAGGGATCGGGGGTCAAATTACAATAGAAGAATAATATTCATGTTATCACTCCTATTGCTCGATGAATCGGTCTTTATATCATGATCAATGTGTGTGTGTGTGTCAGTGTTTGAGACCGGATCCGAAGATTGCCTACATTCTTTTCATCATGAGAAACTCAGGTCGGTGTAGTTCATTGATGAATTAGAATGGGAAGAGATGAAGTGGGATCATGTATATAGAGGGGGAAGATTAGAGTTAGGAGTAGTTCCGAGATCATATTAGGGTTTGATGAAACCCTAGGATCATCATAGGCTATGGCATGTGCACATGAATAAGGATTACAATCCTAGATCTAACATATTATGAATGTATAAGACTTAGATCTAGCATAATAATAAGAACATCATGAATACATATGAATGAACACATAAACATAAAGATCGCTACCCTAAATATAGCATATATTATGAATTTAGACTAAGAACATGAAGAACGCATGAAGAACATATGAATACAGATACATAAACATAATGAAAACGTGCATAATTTAGATCTAGCCTAAGAACATAACAAGAACATAATAAGAAGGGTTAGGAGACTTACCTTGATCGGCAAGAATTAGGGTTGAAGCTTCTTGAAGATTTGAAGAGGCTTCGAGGGTGCCGAAAAGGCTTAAACTAAGAGTTTCGGAGTCAGTTTTGACTGTAAAACTCGTAGAATGAATTCGTTCTTTATCTTTGGAGCTGGAGGCACCTATTTATAGGAAATAGGAGTTGGAAGGAGTGGCCACCCGACCTGGGGAAGAAGTGGCCGCGTGGCCAGTCTTACCGGATCATGTCGTTATCTAGATCTCAGTGAAATCTTATCACTTTGTTCTCGGGATCATGTCATTATCCTGATAGAATTCGACCTGCAACTGATTTCGTCAATCTAGAACTCTGGAAAGCTGCCGGATAAGTCCCTGTCAGGTTATAATTACCTAAAAGGTCCTCAGAGGCTTCTAAACGTCTAAGAAGTCCTCTAACTTCAGATCGGGTACTAACAGTAGCCCCTCGGCGACGCTTCTTGCAAGGCATGGAGGGTCGTCGATTAAGAAAAGGAACCGATCTGAAACATGAGTTCTAAATCACGGAGAGGAAAGTAAGAAGGTGACCAGGTTGGTCAAACGGCTGAACCTATGTCAGGCTACCTACGTATCTAAGTGGAATCAAGCCAGTTGCAGTTCGAGACCTGTGGGGAAAGAAAGAAACGAGACGCCGTCTTTCGTTGGGGATAATCAAGCATTCGTCAGACAATAAAGTCACGTGGACCTTACTGGGGAGGAAAAGCAAAAAAAAAAAAAAAGAAATGAGACATTGTCTTTCCGCTTGAGATCAACAAACATTCGTGAAGCAATAAAGTCATTGCAAATGGACTCTATTGGGGAAAGGAGGGAAGGCCATACGCACGGTTCGACAAGAAGTTTTAAGAATCGAGAAAAGAATTAGGGATGAATTATAACTTCCTATAGAGCGCACGTAATCGATTTATAGATTGATTTGGAGGATTAGGGGTTACGGAGGTTCCGACCTTTCATTATGTATTGATTTAAAATTTTTTTAGAGGATTTCCGAACCCAATTTTAGATTGATTTGGAAATTTTGTAGAGGATTTCCGAACCCAATTTTAGATTGATTTGGAAATTTTGTAGAGGATTTCCGAACCTAATTTTAGATTGATTTGAAATTTTATAGAGGATTTCCGAACCCGATTTTAGATTGATTTGGAAATTTTGTAGAGGATTTCCGAACCTGATATTAGATTGATTTAGAAATTTTGTAGAGGATTTCCGAACCCTATTGGTAATTTTTATAGAGGTCTTCCAGACCCAATTAGGGTTTACGGAGGTTCCGACCTTCAATTTATAATCTTTAGGGTTTAAGGAGGTTCCGACCTTTAATTATAGATTGATTTTAAGAATTAGGGTTTACGGAGGTTCTGACCTTCAATTTATAATCTTTAGGGTTTACGGAGGTTCCGACCTTTAATTATAGATTTATTTTAAGAATTAGGGTTTACGGAGGTTCCGACCTTCAATTTATAATCTTTAGGGTTTAAGGAGGTTCCGACCTTTAATTATAGATTGATTTTAAGAATTAGGATTTACGGAGGTTCCGACCTTCAATTTATAATCTTTAGGGTTTACGGAGGTTTCGACCTTTAATTATAGATTGATTTTGAATTTTGGAGGCCTTCCGGGCCGATTTGGGATTTGTTTTGGTGTAAGATACCTTTTGTATAGGTTTTAAGTATTGAGTATTTTGAGTGAAATTACCTATAGTCTAGGGTTTGAGTTTTGATTGTTTGAGTTTAGAGATGTGAATTTTCCAACGTTTGGGGTTAAGTGAATTTTGTAGAAAATTAGTTGTATTTTATAGGGGTGTAAACGGTTCGGTTCGGTTTGAGGGTTTTTAGAGACCAAACCGCTAGTCATCGGTTTGGAACTTTTCCAAACCGAACTGAACCAAACTATCATGGTTCGGTTCAGACCGCGGTCCAAAGCGAGGTCCAAAGCGAGGTCCAAACCGAAGGTTCAAACCGAGGTCCAAACCGAGTACTGGGTGAACAAGATTCACAATAAAATTGACTTGAAATTTTCTTTAAAATTTCCCGAAATAGTTTACAAAATTCACAATTGCAAATTATTCAAAACCTAAAATTGAGAAATGGGTTTGAATTACCATCAGTTTCGAGACAAATTCGGCACTGAAGGAAGGGTCTTCAGCGTGGGGGACGGAGGAACGGAAGCAATCGCCGCCAGAGAAGGAAGGGTCGGCGGTTGAGCAGTCGGCTGTTGAGAGGAGCGATCGGCACCGGAGAAGGGACAGTCGGCGTCGGAGCTTGAGCAGTCGTCGGGGGAGAGAGAGTGCCGCTCGTGCGTCGTTCTAAAATGAGAGAGAGACTGAGAGTGAGAATATTGGTAGGGTTTGTGTTAAGTTTATGTTTTATATGTATAAATCAATGGTCCAGATTAACATTTACAAATGATCAATGGTACACATCGCGGTTTGGACTATCGGTTCCGCGGTTCTGTTTAAGAGGGTTCGGTTCGGTTTGGTTCGGTTCGGTTTATAAGAGTCAGACCGCAGACCGAACCGCACGGTTTATGCTATTTTTCAAACCGAGCTAAACCACGGAAGGAGAAAAACCGAACCAAACCACCTGGTTTGGTTCGGTTCAGTCTCAAACCGCGGTTTAAACCGAACCGCTGACACCCCTAGTATTTTACCCATAGTTTGGGGTTAAATGAACCTTATGTAGATTGCAAAGAGTTTTAACTTGTAGATTACCCAAGGTTTGGGGTTCATTTGTATTTTACTTTGATTGTAAAGATTTTGATGGTAAATTACCCAAGTTCGGGTTTTAAGTTAATTCTTGTTGATTTGTAAGTCTTGTAATTGTAAGTTACCCAAGTCCGGGGTCTTAAATATTAACCATAGAGGGTTTTAATTGTGAATTTCTCTTAGTGTAGGACTTGATTGTGAGTTATTTTTGAGTGAGGGACTTGATTGGAATTTACCTTGCATGAAGGGTTTGATTGTGAATTACCTAAAGTTTGGGGTTTGAATGGTTATATTTGGTAATTACCCTTGTTTGGGGTTTAAGTAGATTTTGTGTTGTTTATGAATATTTTAATTGTAAATGACCCAAGTTTGGGATTTAAGCATGTTGATATTAAAGATGGAGGATTTATTTGTACTTTACCTGAGGTTTGGGGTTTTCATGAAGATTGCAGATTTTGACCCAAATTGATTGATTTATTTGTATAATGTATTGATTTTGGTGGTTTTGTTAAAAAATGCAGTTTTTGTGTTAAGTAATATTGTAATCTTTGACCGATCTTTGACTTGGTTGACTTTGTTTAAAGTGCCTTTTGTGTTGCTTGACTTTTGTTAGAGTGTAATATACATTAGTGTTTCATTGAGAAAGCTTATTTTGGATGAAGTCATATTTTTGTTCGTTAATTATTGAAATGCTTTCGGACTTGTGTGGAGTTGACTTGTCTTGGATTTGTTTTGAGTTGACTTGTCTTGGATTTGTCTTGAGTTGACTTGTCTTGGATTTGTTTTGAGTTGACTTGTCTTTTCCTAGGTAGACTAGGGTTTTGATTGTGAGACGTTTATAGTATTCATTGGGAATTTTTGGGGATTCTCCTAATGCAACAGTTTATATATGAGCATGCATCATAAGATAAATTGCTAGATTGATTGCATACCTTTGCTGTGTATACCTGTCTGTGTTTGCAGGTTGTATTGCCGCCTTTGAAGTCGAGGGGCTCATGTAGCATTGTGCATAGCTTGTGGGAAAGGACTTCCAGAGGCTGTACAGAGCAAGGTGCGGGTTACCGGCTTGGGTTTATTCTTCGAGAGCTTGACTGGTCAAGAAGAGTTGACCAAGAGCACCAATCTGTTCATGGCACTACGGGAGCATTTGTGGGATACCACCCATACATTCCACCTTAGTTGGGGAGAGGTTATGGTGGCTCCTTCGGACTTCACGGCTCTTACCGGGTTGCGGTTCACAGGTAGCCCTAGTGTGGAGTGATGATAACTTGCTTTCCGATGGGAGTGCGGATGGACTTCCGAGCTTGATTGTACCGATAACAGGAATGGTGCGCTTGGGGGGAACATGAGAAGATGCTGGTGGCTCTTGAGGTAGGAGTCGGTGATATAAAGGCAACCTCCCATCTTTGCTAATACCGGTACTACGATGATGATTCCGCTGTTGGGATGCCTAGTGGACTTGGATGCAGTGAGCAGACTTGCTTTGGGGGCTGCGGCTTTGGCGGAGTTGTCCCGCTCCTTAGATCGGGGTTATAGGTCACAGTCGGCGTCAGTCGATTGCTTACACTTTGCCTTTGGAGGTATGAACCGTTCCTTGTCTGTTTCTGATTTCAGGAGACGAGGCTTTTTGGTACTAGACTTATGCCCAGCTGAAGACCATTTTGGGGAGACCCTGTCTGAGAGGCATGGCATTCTATCCTTGGGCGGAATTGGACTTTGAGTTGGTTGTTGCAGGAGCACTTGAGGCAACGGGCCGGAGGAGGTTGCTGATTGGTTACAGCGGGGACGCCCTTTATTTTGGTGAGATGGTACTAGCTCAGGATGGAGCATGCAGTGTATTCTTATTTCTGGTGGATCCTCCGAGGTCCATGACTGATCTGTATGACCGAGTTAGGTTGACCAAGGGCCTTGATGCTAGACAGTTTTTTGTAGAGGGAGCCTCGCACGATGACTTTATTGGGACGCGCCTTTGAGGCTCACGCGCTGTGATAGAGGAGAAACTGCGGAGATGGGGCAGAGGCATGTTGAGTCGGTGGTAACAGGCCCAGCAGGTCTTTCCTTTGACAGGTTTTTTGGAGTCTCTCTGTATGATCATGTAGACGGTGATGATAACCCTCAGTGGGTGCAGCATGTGGAGGGTGAGATAGTTCTGGAGTTTCGGATCCTGGCGGGCCATGTTAGTGTATGTACCTTACCTTTTCTTTTGTCTTTAGTAATCCTCTAGTTCGGACTATGTTGACACACTTGTGCTGCGTTTGTCTAGGTGACTCCTCGGAGATATGAGACTATGACACGCCGTGAGGCCGGCCTACGGTTGGTGATTCGGAGTTTACACAAGAAGTTGGCGAATAGTCTTCGCAAGGTGGTAGAATGCGGTGGTTCTCCTCCTTTCAGTGATGACGATGGTGCTCCGGGCGGACATCCTCAGAAAAGGTTTCAAGGCGATGCTAGTGGATCGGCTTCTTAGTTTCTGCATTTTGTTAGCGTAGAGCACAAACAGTAGCATAGCATATATTGATGGATGACTGTATAAACATTTATATTATATACTAGCAGTATTTTACAGTAATATGTAACAGATAGATAATATACATGTAGCACGTAGAGTAGCAAGTAGCATGTAGATAACATGTAAATAGCATGTAGACTGACTAGGAGCGCATTACACAGGCTAAGGGTACTCTAGTTGAGTTCAGAAACTGCTTCCTAAAGGAGATTTAGGGCTTTATTCCTATGGGAGACGGGATGCAGGTCTCAAGGGGATCCTAAGTTGTAGGGTAAATGGTGTAGCACCGAGTCAGCTAGGGCATCACAAAGATGAGACAAAAAGACGTTTTTGTAAATTTAGTGGAGATCGAGTGTGCGGGTTTATGAATAATGTGTCGTGATAGAAAACACTTTTTTCGAAAATGTAACGACTTTATAAAGATGACTTATAATTAATTACAGCCTAATTAATTCAAGTACTTTGTCCTTCGTTGAATTTGTTGATTAGGGTAGTCCTTCGGGTGAGTGAGATTTCATCGGGTCGCTGGTGATCTCGAGTAGTCAAGCAGTTGACCTAACTTGGTTTAGAGAATCCCCAGTTTGAATGGGGGTACTTGAGAGAGGTGAACCATGTCAAAATTTGTGGAGGAGATGACCTTTCGCGGAGAGTGATCTTGTTGGAGCATCGGCAATCAGTCCGGTTCTGTTGGGGCAGCCCCAGTTTGGTGAGGGCATAAGAAAGAGATCATCCATGTTGAGCTTCGATGGAGAGAGATGACTTTCTGCGGGGAATGATCTTGTTGGAGTACCGGTACTCGGCGTAATTCCGTTAGGGTAGCCCCAGCTTGGCGAGGGCATAAGGTGGGGGATCCTACCTCCTTTTAGACGCACCCTGTTTTTTCTCTAGACCGCCCTTGCAGGTTTTCAATCTAGGTGGGTATATTCATTTAGCGCGGTTTTTATTTTTTATTTTTTTTATTTCAGTTGACTCAGTAATAAAGAAAAATGACAGAAATGTACAGACGACTTGCAGGAGCCTTTTTTGTTATAGTGAGAGAAGAGAGAGAGAGAACAAGAGAGGGAGTTCTCACATTTAGACCTTACAGGAAGTATGTGTATAAAAGGAAGGAAGCCCCTGCTTGACAGAAAGTAAGTGTTTAGCTCTTTCCTAGATTGTAGAACAGAAGACTTGTCGAGACATTTGAATTTTTTTTTATTCAGAATTGTCTTTTGATTGCTCGAGAATGGACCTCGTTGATTAGTTACGTATCTTATGATTATGTTTTAGACAAGTAGTCTCGAAATAATAAACGCCTTGATTAATCGAGAAATAGAATAGAAATTGTAGTGTATGGGGAAGATAGAAAAGAATAAAAGTTGGCTCGAGGTGGGTTGTATATATTTTGTGGACTGGACCAGGAGGTTGCCTACGTTCCTCTCGGTGTGAGAGGCTCAGGTCCGCTTAGTTCGAGGATGATCCGGTTTAATGATTGATACCGGGTTTGAGTGGTGGTATGCTTCGTTGTTGTTTGTTGCTTTGTACCGCTTTGTCATTTGCAGTCATAGCTTTGGACTGCTGCCGTCGAGTTGAATTGAACTCCTTTGAAAAGGAAGAAAAATAGAAAATGAGAAATGAAAAGAAAGTGGGACTTTTACTTTTCCTATGATGACAGCCCCTTCTATTTTTCTTTGTTTGATTTATTTTTGCGCACACCCTTATTTTTGCCTAGGCCGCCCTTGCGGGTTTTCAACCTAGCTGGCTTCTTTTTTTGTGCCTTTGCTCTAATTTTTGCCTAAGCTGCCCGTTGTGGGTTTCGACCTAGCGAGCTTTCTTTTTCTTTTTTTTTAATTTTTTTTTATATACATTTACATATTGAAACGTTGGGCAAGGTGAGCCCCTAGTTCGCTTTCGTCTTTGGGAGGTAGAACTCGTGGAGGAGGTTTGAACAGCCCCTTGCATTTCGTTGACATCGTCAAGGAGGAGAGACAGCTTCAGTGCATCGTCATGTTGTAGTCGCGGTGGGAAAGGACAGCCTTTGTGATTGTGCAGACACTTCTTCGATGGTGAGCATCTCTGCAGTCGTTGTCTCCTTCGTGGGAAGATGGAAGCGTATATGAGGAGTATTTAGAGGGTGCACACAGTGGGTGTACAAGGAGTATATGCACACCGTGGGTGTATGTTGGTCCCAAAGGGCAACAAGGGTATGAAAAATAGCTAGAGGGGGTGAATAGCTGTTTTCAAATTCTTTTCGCACCCTTGATAAACTCAATTGCAAATGCACACTTTATCAAATAAGCGTTTATGATATGCGCCTAAGTGAGTGAGTGAGTGAAATTCACAGCGGAATTTAGTAATGTAAATAGGCGCAAAGTATGATAAAGGGGGCGCACACACACTCTAAGTATTTTGGCTCAAAGTGGGTGAAATAAGAAACTTGGGCAAATGATTTAACAAACACAACACAATTCAATCAATCAATCTACAATGAATAAACAATCAAATAGTTAGATATGATATGACTTGAAGGTAAATGACAAGAAATTAATACGCGCTATTTGGAGAGGTTCGATCGAGAAAATGATCTACATCCTCTACCAAGATGGTTAGTCTTGGATTTCTAATGAAGATCTTATATTATGAGTGAGTGTTACAAATTACAATCGTTTTGAGCTTATACACTAACTCAAGATCTAATATCTATGAAAGAACAAATCCTAGACGATAACCGGTGTATCTCTTAAAGAAAGATCTAAGTGATCAAACTTAAAGAGGTGCGTGTGTGATTTTAGAATCAAGGCTCTTTAGATCTTTGAGATTGAGAGCACAAGAAAACTAAAGTGTTTTTGCTTGAGGATCTGGGCTAAGGATGAAGGTATGAAGATGTTCTTGAGAATTCTGGAAAAACAAATGCAATCTTCAAATCTTCAACAAATGCTTGAGAGAGAAATTATGAGATTCTTAGCAACTTCAAAACGTTTGAAGTTATGGGGTATTTATAGTAGAGCCCCAAAAACTAGCCGTTGGAAATCCTTGGTGAGTCAGAAAAAAGGACGGATGTGCTGTCGCTTATTGAGTGGAGCACGTGTTCTTTTATAGCCTATAGACACATAACACAAATATGACCGTTATGGACAGGTGTCCTTAGATGCGGGTGCATACGTATTATTTAACCACCGTTGGATCATTGGCGTAGTTTGAATCTTCTTCAAGTCTTCGAATCTTCAATAAATCACTGAGTGTTGAATTAACACTATGAGGCGCGTTGAGCTAAGAGGCGCGCATGAGCCAATGGGGCGCGTAGCATAGCTAGGCGCATCACCTTAAGCGCACGCACTGGATAGGCGCATGGCGCAAAGGTGAAGGGGGCGCATGGCGCGTTGAATGGAGCGCATAGGCGCGTAGCTCAAACTCACGGAGTGATTTTCTTCAATCTTGATCTTCTTGCCCTATTCCTAAGCTTATTCTATTACAATGGACACCCTAAAAAATGAAGTATAAATACTTCTTACATGTGGGTCTAAAGTCCATGAAATAAAACTTAGGTGATGGATCAATCAAATCTAATCAATCCTATTACATTGAAACTGAGATATAAGTGGGCATACCCAACAATCTCCCCCTATTTGATTGATGCCATTACCTACTATATCAGGGACAAACATTAAACTTGATATTAACATGTCCAAATAAATGAAATTGGTAAATCATGTCTCAAGTTAATGCACACACTAGTCCAAGATATAGATTTCTAATCTATTCCAATAAAGATTAAACATTACAAATGGAAAGATAGAAATAATAGTTTAACACATTCAAATGTATATGAGTTTTAGTTTTGAAATGTGTTTAAACAAGGTTTAAACTCAATGCATGAAAATATGAAACAGTTCAAATATGATGCATATGATTTTAAACAATATTCAGTGTTTTTCAAACAAGAAGTTTGAGTGAACAGGGTTTGAGAGAAATAGTGATGCTTTGTTCTCATTAAAACTCGAAATATAAGAGTTGAGATTACAAGTTTTCAACATAACAAAATCAAAAGATGTACTAAAACATTTAAGCACTAAATCACTAACAAAGAGTTTTAACAAACAAAAAAAATTCCAACAACTTACAAACCTAATAAAAACTAAGGGTTAGGAGGCGCGTCATCGTCCTTCAATCCTTCTTCTATTTCTGAAACTGAGCGCTGAATTTGTTTGGAAAGTTGGTGACAACGGTTTACAAGACCATGCGTGTCTGTACACCATCTCTGATATAGCGAAAATGATCAACATTTATGGATTGATACTCATCAATGGTGCGTTGAGAAATAGCTTGCTGTTGAGATAGATTTTCTGCAATAATTTGAAAGTTAGCTTCAACAGCAGCTTGCGCGCTGACAATATCAGCAGAAGTTCTTTCTGCGCGCCTGTCTGCGCTAGAATGCGGGGCATTAAAGTGAGTAACAATCAACTCCTTCAAAACATCCAAATTTGAAAGTAAGGAGCGAGAGTTAAATGGCGCGGCGCTAGAGGAGGGCGCAAAAGAGGGCGGTGTCAATGTGCGCGCTTGGAGCATTCTCGAGCTCATCCTTTATTTCCTTCAGCTTGTCCATCACATTTACTAACTTATCACTTTCACCAGTGACTAAGTCAAGCAATTTCTTAATATCTGCAGCTACACTGGTCTCTACTTGCTTAATTGCATCAATAAAAGCTTGACCATCAGTGAGCTTGATTCCTCCTGCAATTCTTTCATGAAGCTTAGCAAGTGTGTCTTTGAATAAATCATTCATTTGCGCGATAGCATCACTCCATTGCTGAGGGGTCAAAAAATTCTTATCCCTGATAATAGCGCTAATGCGCGTTATCTCCCCCTTAATGGCAGCAATCTCATCTGCCTGATTCGTCAACATAGATGTATGAAGCTCAAACTGAGACTCAATTCAAGCTTGGCCTTCATGAAGTTTTTGAAGCATAGAAATAACCACACCTAAATCAGCAGTAGGAGGAGGAGGCGCGTCATCAGATTGGGGCGCAGAAGGATCCAGGCGCATGGTAGGAGAAAGAACAGGAGTTGTTTTCTGTGGAGGAGAAGGAAGATATTCAGCACTTGAGCTTGGTTCATCAGTAAGGGGAGGCGCAGGAGTCACACGCGCACGAGTAGATCTGCGCGGGAGTAAAGGTTCTGTCTCCCCCTCAACTTGATCCTCACTAAGGTCTCCAAACAATTTAGAAGATATTTGATCTCTGAGTTTCTGTTGATCAGCAGTTAGTGAGACAGCAGTTGGTTTAGAAACTGGAGCAGGCGCAATAGGTTTCTCTGGAGGCGCAGTAGAAGTCTTCTTTGAAGTCTTTGAAGGAGGCGCATTACCAGAAGGAGGAGGCGCAGTATGGGCAGGGGCGCGTACATCAGCGCTAGACCCTGCGCCTTTGCGCCTTTCTACTTTGGCTAATTCAGCAGCTTGCTTGATCTGATAATCTTCATCTCGTTTTCTCTGCGCTTAAACTAAACTGGCTGCTTGTGCGCGCTTGATAGCTTCCTGATAATCCTTTTCAGTTCTGGGGCGCTTAGGTGGTCTGGCTTCTTTTTCAACCACTGTTGCAATCCCTTTGCCTTTATCTCTTCCTGCGCTAGTTCCAGCGCCAGGAGCATTTGTGGTTTCTGCGCGAGGTGCAACATCAATTTCTGCGCCATCTTGTGCACGGTCATCAGCACCATCATCTTTTCCTTCATCTGACTCAGTGGCTTCATCAACCAAGTGAGCACCTTTAACCCTAGGCGCGCGCTTTGCCATGCGCTTCCTGCGCCTTTTCAAGACAAGGGCATGCAAAAATAACGAAGAACACGAAGAATATGGCTTGAGTGCTCGAAGAACAGCAAGAACACATAAATCATGAAACATTTCGTCTTGTGGAGTCTTTGTAGTTCTCTTAGGACCCATATGTGTATATATAGAAGATAAAATGAAGAGAAAAGATGAAAATATAGAGAGAAAAAAAAAGAGGCGGTGGAGTGAGTAGAGAGAGAAACTGGAAGAGGGTGAGTTGGTAGATATTATAGGGAGAAAGAGGGAGTGCAGAGAGTTCAGAGAGAGAGAGAGAGAGAGAAAAAAACAATCATTAAAAAGGATAGAATGAAAGGATGGGTACTAAAGGGGGAAAAAGGATTTTTGGCTCATTAATGCAGAAGGACGGCACATTAATGAAGGAGTGACATGAAAGGATGCCCCATTAATGAAGTGATACAAAGTACTTCGATGTGACATTTTGGGTAAAGAAAAATTATCCCACTTCCCTCATAAGTGTATGAACAATTATGACTAATTTTTTCACAAACTCTAAAAACATCTGTTTTGGTGTAAGTTTGGGGTGCAAGAATATCCCCAAAAAATAAAATTTTTGAAAAATAAAAAATGAGGGAAAATTAATTGCACAAGTATCCTTGAACAATAATGGAATGTCAAAAGATAAAAATTCCTATAATAAATGATAAGAATAAACATACCTGGTACTTGTGAATATTTAATACGTTCAATCATTGAGGATTTAATATGTGGTAGCATTGATTGAACCGCAGTCATAAAGAGGCGCATAGGGGGCGCATAATCTCATCTAGGAGTGCAGAGATAATTGGTGCATTAGATGCTAGGCGCGCAATAGAGAGTGGGGCGCGCAGTCATACTTGAGCGCTCAGTGAGTTTATGGCCCAAGAAGTTTCCTTGAAACTTTGAAATTGATATATCTTTTAAAACCTAGTGTACTTATAACTCAACAAATCATAAGATCATTAGTAATAACAAAACTATATTGAATTTAGTTGAGTTCAAGCATACCCATTTTACCTCTAAAAAATATGAACCGTTTCGCGTCAAGTGCTTTTGTTAGTGTTGGTAGTGGTGCCCTAGGCACGTTTAATAAACGTTTTAATTGTTATCATTTATTTCATATCAATAAAGAGATGTTTTGATTATTATTGTTGTTCATGTTTACTTATAATAATCTCCGTCCCTAGTACTTGTTAAGCACTAGTATAAAGGCTAAATGATCATGAGATGATCATGTTAGATTTATGGGTACTTGTTTGGAACAAAGTACTGGACATGACCCGCTGTATGAGATTTATATCATGGTCAATGTCGTACATATATCTCATATTAGTTATGTCATACGAATCCTTAGACATGGAGTTATTAAAGTCTTCCACTTGATGAACATTATGTTTGACATATTCAAACGCTACCTTTAACCGGGTAGTTATAAAGGGTATGATTGGCATAATCGGATTCACGTAGGGAAGAGTAATAAGCTAAATGAATTTGTCCATCTTCGGAGAGATGTCAAGCTTAGGCCTCTCGTAGGAATGATGTTGATGAAAATGTTCGGCCGGACTCAAATGAATTGATTAGATCAATGTCATTTGTATTATCAACATATTCGGAATCGAGAAAGTATTGAACAAAACAAGTTGACTTGTTGACCATGACTTGTGTTCAATGACATCGTGGACAAAGGGATTGTGACATGTTCTAAAGGAATGCGAACTTGTATCTAGTTATACTATTTGGGTAGGTATGACGGTTTGCTAGAACCTAATCATATCATATGGTTTCATGTTTGAACCCATTGCTAACTTAGTGTAATCCTAGAGGGTCACACACAATGGAACGAATCTTAAATAAGGACTTTGGAGGAATTTGGAAATTAGGGAAATCTGGGGCAGGTGTGCGACCGCAGAAAAGGGTTTGGGCGGCCGCACAGCTTGGCTCAAAAAGTACCAGAAACCTTCCAGATAGATGTGCGGCCGCACAGGTGGTTTTTGGTGGCCGCACACCATGTCGGGACTGGTTTCCTAATTTGATTTGGAAAAAAATTTTGGACGGGTTTAGACACAAGTTTCCTATTTGGAATAGGTCTAACTTGTATATAAACAGCAAAATTCGGCCAGAATCAATGCTAATGCTTTTGTGCAAATTCCAAAGAGTTTGAGAGAGTTTTATTTTGTTCTAAGACATCCTAGATTGAAGAACAAAATAATACACAAACTAAAATTCCATATAGTTCATATTAATTGTGAAAATGTGTTTCACAATATTGGTCTACCAACCAAGATCAAGTGTTCTTGATATTCGTTCAAGGTGTGGATACCGCTAGGGGGTGAAACTCATCATCTTCAAAGTTCGTGTTCTTACTTGTTCGTGATTAAAGCTTCAATTTCTCCACCAAGATCAAAGACCAAATTCAAAGTCATCAAGGGTTAGTTTTTCTAGTATTCCTATTGCAAGTATTTGATTTAATCATATGAATGGATCTATGGGCTTTGGGTTTCATAAAAATTTAAATGCTATTTTCCGCTGCGCATGTTACTACGAAACCCAACAGTGGTATCAGAGCCCCGTTCATGTTGATTATTTCAATACCTAGATCATGTTGTGTGTATATAAATTGTTTATGTGCCTAACATGATATGAATATTGGATATATGATGTTTATGTGTTATATGATTTTATGTGGTTTATTGTTTTACAACTCTAATCGCACTATTGAATCGCACTAAAAATTATGTTGGATTCTGAATTGTTTGATTATTAATTTTTGATTGGATCAAAGTTTTAATAATCGGGGAAAACAATTTTGAGACAAATTTTCGAACTTTAAAAAATTCTGTCTGATGCTACTGTGCGACCGCACAGAAAATATTGGGCGGCCACACAGATTTTATTGGGCGGCCGCACAGTTGGTCAGAATCAGAATCAGATACTGGAGTTGTGATGGGGTCCAACCGAATCAATGACAATACCGGCCAGACCTGCTGATCTGGAGCGGGTTTTGGGCAGTTGGTTTTGGTGTGGATCTTGGGGTTTGATTTTCCTATTTGTTTTGATCTTGTGATTCTAAGATTGGTTCAAGGTTTGGATGGCTAATCTACGTTCATCGAGATTGTGTTTCCCAAACTTGATCGCAATCAAAGTTTCAAAGATAAAATGAAGTTAGAATTATGAAGAGTTCATAATTGCTGAAATTGAGAAACTGTTAGTACCCGACCTGAAAATGAGTTTATTAGGACTTTCCCAAATATACAAGGACTTTATAGGAATTAGAAACCTTACAAAGACTTGTCCCGGATTCCCAAAAATATCTCATTTATGGCAAAATCTATCAAATTAGGTAATAAATGGTTTCCTTAAAACCATGCAGAAACCCTAGCTTAAGAATCAAGTCATCCGGCAGCCTTGGCCACGCGGCCAACATTGCTCCGCGTTGATCTTGGCCACGCGGCCACTCTTGTAACCGGCTTCAACAATGGCCAGGCGGCCAACCTTGCGCTGGATGATCTGGACCATCAGATCTTCCCCTCAGTTTACTATATAAACCAATCCATGCTATTGGTTTAGGGATCCGATTTTGAGAGCTCTAAGTCCGAATTTGGGAGTTCTTAAACACTATTTTTCTCTCTAATTAGCATTCAAACCTCCAAGAAGATCAAGGTTTATTTCTTGCCAACATAGGTAAGTTTTCTAACTTATTTCTTCGCGTTCTTGCATTATTTCTAATGTAGATCTTTAATATTCATGTTCTTGCATGTTTATTCATAGTTTCTTCATATGCTTCGCATGTTCATTCATATGTTCATATATGTTCTTCATATGTTCATCGTGTTCATAGATTAAAACCTTATTTATGCTATATTTAGGGTTGCGATCTTCATAATTACATGTTATTTCATAGCCGATGATGATCGAGGGTTCATCAACCCGAGGATGATCTAGGAACTACTTCTAAACCCTAATCTTTAGGTAATTCCCCCTCATTATGCATGATCCCGATTCTTCTGCCTATTCTAATTCTCTGCGAACTACGCTGACCTGAGCTTCTCACATTGAGAGGAACGTAGGCAATCTTCGGATCCGGTCTCAAACACTAACACACTACATATACCGCATCATGATAGAAAGACCGATCAATTCGGGCAATAGGAGTGATAACGTTCAATATTCTTCTCTTGTTGTAATTTGACCCCCGGACCCATAAAAAATGCTTTTTTCAATGTTTTGGCTTTAATTAAAACGGCGTGGCGACTCTCATAATTTTAATGTCGTTAAGAATATTCCTTTTGTAAATAAAAATAATCACAAGATACTTCCCATGCGTCGCTTCATCGGAAAGGGGTATTCACAGTGGCGACTCTGCTGGGGACTGCTTTGAAACTTTTTCAAACTTAGTGGGTCTAACTTTCGTTCACATCATGATGTCTGCCATGTTCTCACATGCACCTTACACACTTTCCATGTTTACACATGCTCACACTTGCCATGTTTAACACATGCACACACCTTGCCATGTTTACACATGCTCACACTTGCCATGTTTACACATGCACAGACCTGCCATGTTTACACATGCACACACCTGCCATGTTTACACATGCACACACACTTGCCATGTTTACACATGCACACACATTTGCCATGTTTACACATGCTCACACCTGCCATGTTTACACATGCACCCGCGCACTCCGCCATGTTAATACTTGTACCTTGTACCTTGTACCATGTACCCTTGTTATCTTCGCTTTAGTTTTAGGGTCAAACAAAACTCTGCTATGCTCCCTTGTACATTATTCTCTCTCTCTCTCATACATTGCATTGCATCATCCTAACATCAAAAACTTCTCTCTTTTCTCCTTAAAAAGAATTAGTTTCTTGCCACACACTACCACTAGTCCGTGTCAGCACTGCACAGGTCCCCATTTCCCGGAGTATTCGATGTGCAGGAATTTGTGCGCTACTGTCGCCCTCTTTTCGAGTCACTCGTCTACTCCACTCACCGTGTACGTTCCGCGAGCGGTGGGAACCTTTTACCTAACCCGTGTCAACCCACACTAGCATAGGTAACACACCTAGGTTTTGACCGGTTGGTTTGGCTAGCTTTTTCTTAATAGTCAATTAACGTGCTGTCCATGTCGAGTCATCCCCAAGTCAATGATGAATCGAGATCTTTGAGAGAAAGTGCACAAAAAAGTGATTTCCCTATAAGGGACGTGCCATGGCGAGATGAGTGTTTATTGTCAAGACCTCCGCTCATCATTAACTTGCGTAGGATGCAACATAGACATCACGTTAAATGCCTTTAAGGAAGGGTTAGTCGTAGGATCCGATGGTTGGTGGAAGCCGCTTGCCCTATAGGACCCTCGCCCAAATTGTCCGTTTGGGGGTGTGCAATGCAGGTGAAAAACGAGGGGTCTATAGACGTAATGATGGCCTCCACTGATCGTAGTCTTCTAACTAGTTGCGAAAAAGGGGTATCCCTTCCAACCAATTAGGATATAAATAATGTATGTTTTTGTAAATTAAAATATACTTTGCATGAGCCTTCCCCCTCTCCTAAAGATCCATTGCCCTTCAATCTTTCAGCAAAGCGAGTTTGGATCCGTTCGGGTGGTCGACTACAACGTGAAGCTTCTACTCGTCCACGTTCTCAGTCTCGTCATCAGCAATGTCAACTCCCGCTTCAGCTTCAGCCTCTGCTCCTCCTGCCAGTACCGCCGAGCTCAACACCGAGGCTACTCTCAATGGTATTCCCCAAGCCTCCAGAACTTCCTAGCCGGTCTCGAAGCCAAGATCAGGAATCTCGAGGAAAGCAACAAGATGTTGGAGGATCAGAACCAACAGTTGAAGGATCACATTCAACAAAAGGGGACTAAACTGGTGCCCGATGGAGAGAATTTCATTTATGTCGAGGATGAAGAGGTCAATACCAACTGTCCCCCCAACCCCAATGCTACTACCTTCCCATTCCCAAGCTACCACAATGTTCCACCTCCTTCTCTCTACACCCAACAAGGTTTCACTACCATGAGCAAGAACAAGGCTGTCTATGAACCTTCCCCTGAACTGCTTGGAGGTTACCTCTCCGCCAGCAAACTACCCGCACCCTCGTTGCCCTTGAGTATTGGGATGGCCGCTGCTACTGCTTCCACTACTCCTCCCGTCACTCTGTCAGAAACTATCCCCGACATCGCCAATCACCCTGTGGTTATGGCCATGCAAGAGCAAATGCGAAAGTTGATTGAGACCGTAGATAAGCAAAGTGCACCGACTACCAAGACAATCAACCCTAGCCAAGTGGGGGCTCTCCCCAAGGATTTCAAAATGCCTAAGGTGGCAATGTTTCATGGTGACTCGTGTCCTAAGACTCATTTGGATAGTTATGTGTTGGCCATGAGGGCTCGTGACTGCACCAACGAACAAATGGCTCGCGTATTTCATAGCACTTTGGATGGTATAGCTCTGCGTTGGTTCTTGGGGTTAGAACCAAGCGAGAGGCAAACGTGGGATCAGATCAGCGCTATTTTCTGTGAGAAGTATCAGGCTAACTTGGATTGGCATGTGAATCGAACGGATCTCGAGAACACTATGCAAAAACCCGGCGAGGCTATTTATGATTTTTACAAGAGATGGAACCATCGGTTGTGTGAGGTCCAATACCCACCAAAGGCGAAGGAACAGAAACAGATTTTCTACAAGTGCTTGCTACCGGAGATGAAAGCAGCTATAGGTAATGGTTACTTCCCTGATTTGCGGGAAATGGTTGACGCCGGAGTAAGGTACGAAGCAGGGTTCACTGGGATTGTGCCGCCAAAGGAAAGTCCAAAGACCAACAACAACAATTCCTTCCGCTACAAGGCTCCTACTGCGCCTGCGCCTCCTAGGGGTGGAAAGGAGGCCGGCGGCCAAGTGAATATGGTCCAGAAAGAGGTCCCGTTAGATGTCCAAGCCGTAACAAGGAATGGAGCTCCGCCGCAAAGAGAGAGGGAGCACTTTGACGATTTTGGAATGCCTATGGGGAAAGTCTTTGACGTGTTAGTCAAGAGAGGTCTTATCAAGCCTTTAGAGAATTACCAACCTGCCTACCCAAGAAGTGATTTGGACGCCTCCAAGTTCTGCAAGTATCACAAGCACATCGGGCACACAACGGATGGTTGTATTCAATTGAAGCGTGTGGTACAAGGGTTGATCAATGACAAGAAGATTGAGAGCCGAAGGGTCCTAATGTGGTGAATAACCCTCTCCCAACAATGGGGGTGGAGTGAATATGGTGCAAACATGCGAGATTAGTATCCTAGAGCTCATGGACGCTTTTGACAAGATAGGGCTCACGATGGTGGATATCCTCATGGCGTTGGTGACATTAGAAATACTCGAACCATTAGAAGGACATCTCCCCCGTCTTGGTTGCGATTTGTCGAAGTTTTGCCACTACCACAAGTGCACCGGTCACACTACCGAAGAATGCTTTGAACTCAAGAAGGCCGTGCAAGAGCTCATCCACAAGGGAGTCATCGAAGACCCTAGAGATTATGTAGCTAGCAATGTACTCATGGTAGAACTTAGTGAGATCACTGATCCGGCCGAACCTGTTGTGGCGGACTGTGATGAGATGGGTTGTATTTCAATGACTAATAATAAAGAATCTTCTTGCTACTTGTTGTCTTTAGAAGAACTAGTGAGTGAAGTCGAATCTCTAGAGGAGGAGAGCCCAAGCCCTCTCAACCTCTTTCTTGGGCCGAAATCTTCGAGGAGGCCGAAAAGACCGAAGCTTCGCCCCCTTGTCCTGACACGCCATTGTCTTTGGAGGAGCTACGTGCGGAAGTTTGTCTCCTTACAAGATCCGGTCAAGTGTACCAATCCGACCCGAAGGGTGCAAAGAAAGTCTTTGGGAAGGAACCCGAGCAAGCCGACCTAGATAAAGAAGACCCTATCCTCACTCAACTCAAACAAACCCAAGCCCATATTTCACTATGGTCCCTACTCACCTCCTCCCTAGCCCATCGCCTCATGCTCGAGCAAAACCTCGCCGCCACCATGGTACCATCCACTATTACCCCGGAGGACGTCACCCACATGATTGGTAATATCCACTATGGAAACATCATCACTTTCTCGGAGCTAGACAAGCCAGTGTTCGGAGTTGATCATAATGAGCCTTTGTACATCACTGTCGAGGTAAATGACAAGAAGATTCCCCGTGTATTCATTGACAATGGTTCTGCTATTAATATCCTGCCTTCAAGGATGATGGATGTGGTTGGCGTTCATGGTGTTGATTTACGCCCATCCAAACAAACCATCAAAGCTTATGACTCTACATGCCGCGCCGTGATAGGCGAAGTCACCTTACCCATTACCATCGGAACAAAGATCCTGCCAACCGACTTCCACGTTATAGACATCCCCGCAACCTTCTCACTCCTCCTCGGCCGGCCATGGTTACATCAGTCGGGCGCTGTCCCGTCTTCCCTGCATCAGTGTGTGAAGTTTCAATCCGGTAATGAAGTGACCATCATCTACAGTGATCTTGTAACTGCCCAAGGGACGGACACCAAGGGCGTTCCTGTATTACAGATTCAGCATGGGGAGGAGAGCCGACTCTTCAATGGCTTCGAAATAGTCGCTCAAGCACAGATCTGCACCATCGACCTCACCAAAACAACGGACAAAGTGGCACCTGTTGTCAAGATACTGCGTAACATGGGTTTTATACCGGGGCTGGGGCTAGGTAAGAACTTGCAAGGCCCACAGAATTGGTTGAAGAGATTAATCATCGAGGGTTGTTTGGTCTAGGATACACCCTTACTCTTGAAGACAAGATGGAGCAACAGAGGATAGAATTGCTTAAAAAGATGAAACTTCCTACAAAAAGCCCGAAATGCGGCCATACCGTCTGTCCCTAAATAACTACTTTGTTAGGGAAGGCGAGGAGTTTTCGTGTTTTGAGTTCGCAGAGCCATGGATTGACCCCACTGGGAAGTTGCAGAAAGGGTTCGAGATTTTCAGAGATGTGGAATTCGATCGGTCCAACATGAAGCTGACTTACATGGAATATGACAAAGCCACGGGCAGAATTAGAACCATCAGGCATGAGTACTCCACCAAGGTTGCAGATGACTTGGCAGATCAACTTGAAGCCGCAACCCTTGACAAGCCAGCAATAGAAGCCGCAGAAACTCCAAGTTTGACTGAGACGTGGACGGCCAATATCTGCTTCAACATCTGGGTAATCTGGGGCTGCATGAAGACATGGTTGCCGTCATCGGGGATGATTCTGAAGATAAGGTGGACCCAAGAACATTGGTGGTACCCATGGGGGACAAGCTCAAGAATTGGTGCATCATTGGGGGACCTATGGCTACTCCGGAATTTATGGTGGGAACACTGGGGCTTACTCCTTCTCCTGTCGCCACTCCTGCAGCATCTCCTGTCACTCGCTCAAAATCCCCATCCCCAGAGTCTAGTGTTTTACATTTTGAATTTGAGTCTTCTCTAAGTCTGACGACCTTACGTCTGAAGACTATGATCTTGTTGCAAACGCTATTTTCCCTTTTGCTATAAATGAACCCTCGACCTTTCCGAGTATCCCTCCATAGTCACTCTTGTAACTGATAAATTGGCTAATAATCAAACTAATGATATACACTTAGTTAATAATGATTCATTAGGAGAGGCAGACACAAACACATTAAACGATGAATACATTAAAGAGATTTCAGAACAGTTATTAATCAAAAAGAATCTCGAGCCCAAGCTGCCGATGAAGTGTTAACATGCGTGAATTTGGGGACCGAAGCCGAGCCTAAGGAAATGCAGATTGGAAGCTTCTTCAGCGGAGCCGAAAGGGAAGCACTGATTGAGCTACTCAAAGAATACGTGGATGTGTTTGCATGGTCGTATAAGGATATGCCGGGCTCGACAACTCGATCGTAGAGCACAGAATCCCGACAGCACCAAACGCTAAGCCAGTCAAGCAAAAACTGCGCCGCATTAAGCCGGAATGGTCTTTGCAAGTGAAGGAAGAGATTGAGAAACTACTCGTGTGGGTTTCATCAGGGTGATCGAATATCCAACTTGGTTATCAAATCTGGTGACTGTCAAGAAATCCAACGGTAAAGTCAGAGTACGTGTGGATTTTCGGGATCTCAACAAAGCTACGCCAAAGGATGACTTCCCCTTGCCAAATATCGACATGTTGGTGGATGCGACCGCCCATTATGAGGTCAAGTCGTTTGTTGATGGGTTTGCCGGCTATAACCAAATCAAGATGGCCGAGGAAGATCAAGAAAAAACAGCTTTCACCACCCCATGGGGGACTTTTTGCTATACCGTCATGCCATTTGGGCTGAGGAACGCTGGGGCTACCTACAACGCTGGAGATTGAGGTGTACGTGGATGACATGATTATACATTCAAAAGGGTCTGGGGGCCAGCACTTGATAGATCTCAAAAAATTCTTCAACAGGTTGAGGAGAGCACGCCATGCGTTTGAACCCGGCAAAATGCACCTTTGGAGTTCGTAGAGGGAAAAGTATTGGGTTACATGGTCACCGAAAATGGATCGAAGCCGACCCAAGGAAGATTCAAGCCATCCTGGAGATGAAGCCACTCCCTACCGAGACAGAGATAAAGGGATTCATGGGACGCCTGCCAATACATCAGTCGGTTTATCAATCAGCTGACCACCATCTGCGAA